>WMED01004888.1:0-20144 GCA_019650415.1 Pipa parva
TTTTATTTACGATTTACACAACGTGCCAACTTTTCTGATTTTGGGGTTTGTACAAATTAACATTGTGCTGCACAGTATATTTACTGTTAAACATTTACTAATCATTCACAGATGATCTATAGTAAATGCAATTTCAGCAGTTGCTACCCTTAGTTCTATATTCAAATTAAACTTGGTCTAATAACAAGAAAAGAGAAATGTAACCCTTCTCATTCCTCCATCCTATGTGTGGTGGAGCAGAAGGTATTTAAAGATGTTCTTCCCCCAACTCTTTGTTCTGTGAGTTTGGGAGGAATGAATCACATTGATGGTCTAGACCAGCGGTTCTCAACCTGTGGGTCGCGACCCCCGCCGGGGTCGCGAGGCCGTCCCACGGGGGTCGAGAACCGCCTCCGACTCCCAGAAGTGCCGCAGGAACCCTTCTTATAAGGGTTCCTGCGGGTGACGTCAGCCGCAAACGTCATCACGTCGCGGCGTGGTGACGTCAGGGCCGGGGTCGCCGGCCGAAAAGGTTGAGAACCGCTGGTCTAGACTTATAAGGAGCTTATTCATGAACGTCCAAACAGTTGCTATAAGGTTCACATTCGCATTCATTTGCCACTTTCACATATTTGGGTATTCAGCAAAATCTGTGATGTGGTCACGAACTTATAGAGCACTTTGTACCACTTTGTGCTCATGTGCATAGGTAATACATCAAGCATCAGCGTCTGTTGCAGTAGAGAATTTGACAAGGCTTACAGTGTCAAATTCACCAATTTAACTTTACCAGGTTAAAGTTGCAAATTAGGGGGTTGATGGAAGGACTCCTTCTGTTTATCTGACTACCCCGTGCTATGCAAGAAACCGATTATTTGCAAAGGGAATCTGCTGCTTAGTGAAAAAGGAATTTAGGATTCATGACTATTGGAGCATAGTGACCCAAAGTGATGCAAAAACACTTTGACAGTTGAATTCATGCTTTAATAAATAAGCCCCTTACTGCACCCACACCCTTCCCCTTGGTATGCTAAATAGTAAACATAATGGAGATGATTATTTCAACAGTCATTTTAATATTTTGTACATAACATAGTCTGAGATCACTGGTTATTTTTATTTTTTTTATGTTGGGTCTTTTAAGAAGTTTTTTTTTCTGAAGTACAGTGTACCTCAGACATCTTAAATGGAATCTAGTTGTTGAGATGTTACCCTGGCAACCAGGTTAGGGTTCTAAGGAAAGACTCTAAAAGACCGAGGACAGTGCCTGAAAAGAAAGATAAAGTAATACAAACTAATATAATTAATGTTACAAATTTGCAGCTTAAATGCAATTAATTTTCTGGCTGCAAAGTTACTCTGGCAACCACAATCAAAACAAATTTAAACAATTTAAAGAAATAAAAAAATAGAAAAGTAACAGTTACAAAAAAAAACAAAACAGAAAAATATATTATGACTAGTTACAAAGCTCCTTTCACGTAGATTTATACTGTATAACGGGTCTCCAATCCCAATTACTGGGCCGCAGACCTGCACCCACCATGAATTACTTGGTACGCGGCTGCACAGAAAAAGATAAAAGCATATTCATTTTTCTTTTGACTATCACACTCTATCCCCTCCTCTCCAGACTCCTCAACCCAACTTTCTTGAAGGAAACTGGTTTCTGGTGCAAAAGAGGATAGGTCCCGCTGCTGTGTATAAAATATATATAATAAATAACAAAAAAGAGTTAATCATATTCTTTCATTTAAGTGAAGCAAGCCAAGTTTTCTGCATTGTAGAGATACAGAATTTTTGTTGGAGAGCCCTTTGGGAGAAATGTAATGTGTTGTGTTCATTTGGACTGGCTAATTAAATTTTCAATTTCCTAAAAATAATCAAGGCTTGGGTTTTGCTTGATCATAAAGTTACTGTGTGCAAATTCTATATATAAAAAAATAACAATACATTACATCTGCAAATAGTGTTTGGGATTATTTAGTTGTCTTTTTGACTGGAGACCCCCAAAGAATTCCGCCGCGATCTGGAAGATGCCCAGAACTATGGAAAGCACAATTAGAAAGTATTCTGGCTGTGTGAGTGCATTATGTCTACAGCAGATCAGCAAGGATATCAGTCAGTGATTTCTACCAAAACAAGTGGTTATAGTGATATGCTAATGGTTATGGCACTGTGATTGGTTTAAAGGTCTAAGTCGCCATGTACATACTCCCCATATGATACAAAATGTCTTTTTAAAGGGAGAAAATGTATTAAAAAATGGAGAATTGTAGTACACCACAGTTAAGTAAGTAATCCTAAATCCTGGTATATTATTTGTGAGATCTGAAACTAGTCACACATAGACATAAACTACTATCTCTCTACAAAGGCACAATCAACCAAAAAATATATTGTAAATCATGCATTGAAAAGTCAAACAATAGAACAAATTCTTCCTCCAGCACTCCGTTAGTAGTAAAAGTAATCCTTTATTATAGCCTTCTTAGCATATCATAAAAAAATATTAAAAGCAACCTCTGCCTACGCGTTTCGTGTGTGGCACTTAATCATGGCATGTTTGCTAAGTAAAATCATACATTTAAATAGTATATTCACATTTGTTCCTGTTTGTCACCGATTGGTCAATCAAATCACATGGCACATTGCGTCATATAGGCATGTCCAATAAACATTGTGCTCTGCACCTTCCAGTCTCAAACATGGTGTTTCCAGGTAGCTTAGTGGGCATGATTCTCATGGACGTTTGCCACGCCATACAAAAAAATTTATATATGCCCTCCAGGGTCTCTCCCAGTCAGCAAAATGTAGAGAAAAAGATATAGAAATAAAAATACAGAAATGGGGGTAGGAAGAGGCTTGGCAATAAAAGACTATGTACTTTACTCAAAAAATCTAGCGGCTCCTGCTAAACAACAGGTAACCATGCTGGAAGCGATCTCACTCACATCCCAACAGGATATAACAATTCCGTGTGCACAGAAAATGTGGTCCCACACACCTATTCATACATTCCACAACTCCCACTTTGGTAGTTAAAAACATTGTTTATTTGAACATCTCTAAAACAAAAGTATCCGAAAGCAGTTAGATGTGATGCATTTCATGCATGACCGCGCTTAATAATAGACCACAGATCATAGGTCTGCGATTAAGCACAGTCATGTACAAAATATGCAAGACTTATACTTTTTGCCAACACTCACAAAAATAAATTGTGCAACTTTATGATATGATCAATGTAATGGCAGTGTGTGTATGGTCACTTCAACACACCCTGGAGGGGTGGGTAGTGGCTAAACCAGTATGTACTTAAAAGTAAGGGATGAAATTTCCCATCTACTTTAAGGGTGGGGGGATTTATTAAAGTTAAAAAGTTTATTGATCACTGTTAGGAGTAATACTCTCCTGCGGTCTGTTCTTTAGGTTTCGCATCGGCGTTTGTTGTGGTCACCATCTCAGTCTGGGTCTGTTGGCATGCAAATGTACACAGGAGCCTATGCATATTGGCGACAGAATTGGATGCAATTATGGCGTTGTGGCGCAGACACATTCTTGCCTATCTGCCCTACCTGACACCAGAGCAGACATCCAATTATAGGACTTCCTTAGTGATCCTGGGTGTTATCTTAGTTCTGTGTATTTCTGTGTATGACCTTGGCCTGTATCCTGAACCTCTCTGACCTCCTCCTGTCTAGACCCTTGGTTTAGTTATTCAACTATGATCCTGTGCGGCCTGCCTTGACAAGTTACCGTTATTTGACTACTCTTCATCTGTACACTCCTGTATCTGTTGACCTGTGCCTCACAGCCCTAGGGGCCGCAACCTGGTTGCCTCTGCAGCTAAGCCCTAAGCTTCTTGCGGGAGCTCTAGGTGAACACAAGGGGTATCTTAGATTTCGCGCCTTAGGGTCTGTAATAGTTTCATTCCGCCAGGTGTGATGGACATATTTATGGACCTTTACTCAATATCTATATGGACTTTTATATTTGCTTTATAGCTTATTAACCCTGACACAGGTTATTTATTATAGCTGCTACCTCCTACTCCTCTCTCTGTGCCAGACCCCTCCCTTGCAATCACTTAAAGATGGAGAAACAGTGTTTTTTATTATTATTATTATGCTTGGCACCTATTTAAAAAAAAAGCTTTTATCGCCATGTCGAAAGTCACTTTTTGATTCATTTTTTCAAATTGAGAAGTTGTTTTCAATCCTGAATAAATCAAGTGTAGGATAGGGAAAGTAGTAAGCATTTCACTCTTCAAAGTAATAGTTAATTAAATATACAGAGAATATATTTAAACTAATAATAAGTAACACAAACTAATACTTGGGCCGCGGTATTGCTGGTTGGGATTTGCAAGGTGTGGATTTTTTCCTGGAGGCTTGGGAGAGACATTTCAGTGAACAAAACAGATAAAATAAATGGAAAAATGGAATTACTGTATAAAAGGAGAATGAATTTGTAGTGAAGTGGGGAGAAATGGTGTTTGACTGCCTGCATATGTTAAAAAGTGTACAGTGTTACCTAACTAATAAATGTGATGTTAATGATAAGGCAAATAGCCTCACCACTTCTCTGCAAGGATTAACACAACAGAATCAGCTCATCTATATTCAGTAGAACTCTAAATGGAATGTGATATGATTGGACACTTTCCTTATGTAGACCAGCATTATTTACAATAATTGCAGATTTAAACTGAATGCGATATGATTGGACATTTTACTTGATGCAAACCAGCATTATTTTAAATAATTGCAAAGTAGCTGAGACTCTAATTATACCATCAGGACTTGTTTCCATTCACAAACTATAATATGTAGTTTGTAAAAGAAAACTATTCCCATTAAGTATGATTTGTCTTCATCATGAAATCCATTCAATAAGAGCAAATTTTATTTACTTTCCAGAAAAAAAAATGGCAAGATAAATTTAACATGACATATCACCCCCATGAAGGATGGTGTATGTTGTGTGGAAATCTGGCACCTCAGCTTGAAATAAATCCTGTTTTCTCTTTAGTGCCTGTTCCACTGCTAGCAGTGTCATTGTCTCTCAGCCGTGCTGAGTCCTTGACTTGGTACAAAACCTTTTCCAACACGGCACACAGACTGACAGTGCACTGACTGCAGGTATCTGTTGTTCCATCTGCATCTCACAGATGGCAAACCATTTGGAAAAGGACAGTTCTCATTTCTTTCTCATCAGCCTAACCAGCGTCTAAGCCATCAATGTAAATGATGTGATATAAAGCAAAATGAGCAGAAACCTAGCAGGTTCCTCCATTGGTAGTTTAAATACTGCTACTACAGAAATAAAGGCAATTCGGTATTTTGCTGTGATGGTTTTTTAAGGCCAAATGTTCTCTTAAGCTACTATTAGAGAAGACCTGAAGCCAGGATATAAAGAAGTTTGTGAAGATGAGAGAGACATAATGATTTGATGTTAGCTAGATAAGGTGTCTAATTGTAATATTAAACCTATACTGCTATTTGCAAGAGACGTTGTTAAATGTGAGTTAATATTTTACATGAAAAACAATGGAACTACAATTTAGAATAATACATCAAATATATATGACTCCTTTTATTTTTAATAAGTTTACTTGTAATAAATAAATGTTTACTTGTCCAAGCTGGTTTTTTTTTTTTTTTTTTTTTACACTTTTGGTGGATTTGTTAAAAAAATATTAAAGTTTCAGAGGAAGGTCAGAAATGTATATTTTATGCATAATTAATAAAATAATTATTACTCCTACAACTTGGGTTTTCTCACCCACTTGATACACCCAAAGTAGTTATTTCACCTTTCATTAGATTAATTTTGTTACCCCGCAAGATATCTTATCTCACTTTACTGGATAAGATCTTAGTTACCTATGATTACATTACTTCAAGCTAAATTGTGGGATATGTTGGTTCTGGTCAGGTCTGATGAGATGAACAATCGAGAAAAAGAAATATGGAAGATTTTGCCTTTATGGTCTCCATTTTTATTAACATTATCAAGAGCTCAACAAATTTACATTTTATTTCCATTTAAAACGACTTCATATTTTTTTCAGCCACTCTTACATCTTTGGAGAGGGAATAACTGAAATTGTTTTAGTATATATGTTTTGTTTTTTTTTCTTGGGGAAGGAAACACCTTCTTATTGGTTGTATATTTTACTTTATTTTGTATTGTATTTTGTTTATAATTATAAAAAAAACCAATGGAACATGTTCAATTGCATAAGGATTCAGAGTCTCCATTTTAGCATTTTTGGGAGCACATTTGTCTGAAAAAAATTTTTTAAGGGGTATAGTCATTTATAATAAAATACGCTTCGCTTAGCAGTGGCGCATTGGAGACTAATGATTTTCACAAACATTTATTTTTATATATATAATATATATGATGCTACTTTGTAAGGATTTTAGCAATAGTTTTATACAGCAGATAATGTACCCTTTTTATACTTTATAAAGCTGTATCAAGTCACCATGAAACGATGCAGTCCCTTTACCTTTCTTTTATCACTTATGTACATTTCCTATATTTTTATATTTTTCAGTTTTGTGCCGCAGTCCCATTCCTGTGCGGCTGTTAGTTCCTATGTTGACCCCTACATCCATGCTTAGTTGCTTAGTCCTCCGATTCTATGCTACCACCCAACTAGGAATTAACATTTATTCCAGCAAAATGTTGCACACTTGGGGTATACAGAACCCCTATTTGTTTTAATAAATGATAAAGGGTAGTCAGTCTGTTTATTTTGGATGGAAGGACAAATGGAGAAGTCAGAATTAACTACCTAAAATAATTATCTCCATCAATTTCCCTGTTAGAATCAATGATAAGCTGTGTGCAATGTAGTTCCCAGATCCTACCATAACTTCATTCAGGCAGAGGGAGGCAAAGGGTGTACCTAAAAAAAAAGATAGTAGCTGGTGTCAAAAAGCAGGAGTATTCCATGTATGGAAATAAGAATATAATCAATTAAGAAATGGAGATGGAAGAGAAGACTAATAAAGAAATTGATTTTATGTGGAAATATTTGGACTAACTTATGGACGACTTACAGGTGGACAGTTTGTGTTGTTCATAAAAACTGCTAAACAAGGAAGTGTTATGTCAAAAGGTTATTAGTCAGCAAATATAAAGTAACTTTCCATTAACTGGTTTATACTGAGAATAAGGTAAAATATAATCTCTTAGGGTTCACTCATGATATCACACAGGGAAGTTTTTAATTAATTTGCACTGTTTGACAGAATAACGCAAAATCATATAGTTACATAAGGCAGGCTGCATTTGCTCAACTTCTCAGTCTTATAGCTCTATATTTGAAAGAGGAGAGCAATATATCTCAAGGAAAGAGTGACGTATATCAATCTGAAATCTATTTAATTTCCTTTGCAGACATCTGGCTACAGGACACTCATTTCCATCCTTATAATATGAATTTTTAATTTCAAAGTCTGGAACATCCTTATTAATTGAAGAACGAAGTATTTTATTGATGCATGTCCTTTAGACTTGGTATAGGAAATGTTACAAGTTAAAGGATTCCTGGGATTATGGTATAAACACATTTTTCAGAATTTCATGGGCACCTACTTGGAAACATAATGAACACATCCCATATTCTTTGTCCAACTTTTTATAGTATTATTCTAGCTGACATTAGTTACTTACATTTGTTTTGGTGAAAGTCCATCAAATAAAATGAAATATTTTCTTAAATCTGTTATTAAATTGATTGCAAATAGGTAGATTAAATTTCCCTCAAGATTGACCTTTAAATTGACTTGAAATTAATTGTGAATGGTTTCAAAAGGCATAATTTTGATTACCTTTTTATATTATTCTGCAGACCCTGTTTCTATCCAAACAACCTCAGGGCATTAATTTTATTGTATTTGAGAATTTTTATACCATTCTGCATTAGACACCTCTTGACCAATTGTGGGTCTTGATCCATTCCTGGTACAAAGGGCCTTCAAAATAGGTTTTTCTTCCAAATACGTGATCATATGCACATTCCATGTCCAGTGGCTTCAAACCTAAAAATAAAGTCCATCTTGTCTTGTCCTCTTCATCAGCACACAATGAAGTGGATTTAACAGGTGTCAAGTTAAGTACAAAGAGTGATGGATCTCACAATACACTGACACATTAACAAAAACAATAATATACTGCTTACAGATGTTTTCTTTAACATTTATAAACATCAGAATTAAAATTTTACAATAATCATACTGAAAAAAAATTGATAGTAATCTAAAGTAATCAGTTTCATTTGACATTTTGCTTAAATTCAGTTAAACCATCACATTCCTGTATGTGTGGGAAAAATAATCCCAAAACAATCAATTTCAATATCTGGAATTAAAACCCTACAAACAGACATTGTTATAGCAAAAAAAAAAAAAAAAAAAAAAAAAAGCCAGGTTCTTAGTATTCTATTTCAAAATAAAGAATAACTTAAAGCAGCTGTGATACTTCGGTTCACCTTTTGATTCCTGCAGCCTACAGTATCCACAATGCTATGTGGACAGTTAACAGTGCCAATTCCAAATCTGCTCCAGGCAAGCTTCCTTCTAAAAGGACAATAGCTACTTTTTACACTTTGGGGAAGTTGCAGCAACATGCTCCCAGGATAGAATATCATAATGTCAGGCACACACTAAAATTCCTCAAGTAAGGAGGGCAGGAGTTCTTTGTAATCTATTAAGTTGGCAACGCTATTAGAAAATGTATATTATTAAATTATTTGCACAGCTTAAGACAACTCAGCCCTGCATCTTTGTTTTACAGGCATCTGTCCTCCCATAGCCCCTAGCAGGGGCATATAAACTCATAAAGCAAAATAGATGTTGCTCTGGAGACAACAGGGTTTTGGGTAAATATAAGTTATGGCTGCTCTTTTACAAATTCTATTTGTGGTACAAAATAGATACCGGGGCAATGTATTAAGTGGTAGTA
Source organism: Pipa parva (assembly GCA_019650415.1). Classification (NCBI taxonomy): domain Eukaryota; kingdom Metazoa; phylum Chordata; class Amphibia; order Anura; family Pipidae; genus Pipa; species Pipa parva. The sequence goes on from WMED01004888.1 coordinate 8,962, forward strand.
TTCCTAATAAAAAGAAGATGCTAAAAAGGCGCACAGGATTGGCTAACATTGTTTACACAAACTAGTTATAAAAGTAAAAAAGGGCACAAATAGAAATTGAGAATACACAAATGCATAACTGCATCTTTAATGCCTGGACTCAAGCAGATCTTACATTTACCTTTTAAAAAAATATCTTAAAAAGTATTCCATGTTTAATGCATCAGTTAAATTGGTTTTCAAAGGATGTAAAAAAAAAGTTCCACCTTTCCCTGAAAATACATTGATTTTGATAAGGTGAGTACAGAGCAACTGTTAAATAATTACAAGGGTACCTAAACCCAGGCAAGGGGCAGTGCTAGTGGAATGTGTCGAGAAGACAAAAAAATGCTAATGAAGGTAAAGCAAGTTTAATCACAGAACTCCTTACATAGCACCCAGTTAGCCCAAATTATTTTATTAAAGCTGTTTACTAGAACCTCGACAAACACAGCTTCTTAATATTTTCAAACTCAATCCAAAGAGAAATTTGAGCAGCTGTGTATTTTGGGGTTCTTGTCATTTTTACTTTCAGTTTTGTGTTGTCCGTTCTGCTGTGGAGGACCAAATGGTTTTTATCTTCACGTTTTGAGGAAACTAGATTTTGTTTATGGTCGCTGATGTTTGAGCAGACTTCTAACAGACACTTTTGCGAAGATGATTTGTTATACGTGACTGATATTTTAAGTAGTCATAGGATCTTAGCTACTTTGCAGCCATTTCTTAGACTAACACAATCAATACATTTCCTCATTGTGACAGTTTAAGGGACTTATTCATGAGGGGCCGAATAGTCGCTTAAAGGTATGAATTCACATTTATTTGCCACTTTCCCATTTTCATGTATTCAGCAATCTGCGATATGGTGAATTTGAGACTAAATTGACAGCTTATGACGTTCACAGATTTTTGGAGCTCTTCACATCACACTATACTTGCTGGTGCACAGGCAATTCAACTGTTCATCAAGCATCAGAGTTTGTTGCAGTAGTGAATTCGACAAGGCGTGTTGTTGGGGAATTAGGGGGCTGATGGCAGGGCTCCTACTGTTCGACTATCTATTCTACACTACACAAGAGATGGCTACAGAATCTATTTAATGAATAAGCAGTAGAGAATTTGTGACGTAACAACCTCAGTTAAAAAAAAAATCACTTCAGCAGTCAAATTCTCACTTTGATGGCTAAGCCCCAATGATTTGTGATGAGACAGGGGTACTGATATCTCAACATGGCACCTTTATGTAAACATAGGTTACCATAACCTTTGTCCATATGGTATTCTGACTTTTGTTGACTAGTTACATGGCCTAGCTGTGCAACCATATTATTCAATGTCAGGTGAAGGTAAATTTATTTTTGAGCTCCATTGTATATTATCAAAATAAAAATATTATTCACTGCATGGAACAAGTGTTAACTTTTGGTAAATTATCTATAATCTATTTTATCTATTACTGTATCTATTTTTACTAAAACAAAAGATAAAGATTCTTTAGCTTTTCTTAGCTATTAACACCAGTTGAAAAAGTATATTGGGGCCATTACTTTTAGAGTGCTCTCATGCAACACCCTTAAAGGAGACCTAAAGCAATAAAATAAATAACAACTGTTAAAATACTCACCTTATACAGAGCTGATTGATTACAGTCACAGCATGAGCTGCGCTGTAATTAGCCGGCAGCTGACGCTTCCTCTGATGCCTACTTAATAGCGCTGGCTGACACAGAAGCAAGCACGCAGCTCCGTCTTCTTCATTCCCTGGCTTCTACATCATCACGATCATTGTGGAGGAAGGTTTTCATTGGCCCCCATAATGAATGTTATGATGTTTAAGCCCTAAAACAACCAAGGTATAACAAGGTGGGAGGAGCTTCATGCTGGCTGAGAGCCAGCGCTGTGAAGGAAGCATCAGGTGCCGGCTAATTATAGCACAGCACAGCTCATGCTGTAACTGTAATCAATCGAATCTGTATAAGGTAAGTATTTTAACAGTTCTTTTTTATTTTTTTACTTTAGTTCTCCTTTAATAAATGACTGCCACATCTGAAACTTCTAAAATTTATAAAAGGCAGAATAATAACATTAAAAACTAGGGTACTTACATCAATGTAGGTATTGGATCAAATTGTAGTAATATCAACACTGTGATAATTGTTTTATATAAACTGTGTTCATGCATATAACTATATGAAAGTAATGTTATAAAGGTCACAATTAACAAATCCTGACCTTTATAGAAAATACAGGCTTCACTGATTTACAAAACTGTGTACATTTCTCCCCCCCCCTTTTACTTTTACCATAACTGTATAAGTTTTCCAGTAAAGCCATGTCTGTCTGTCCGTATCTATCTGTGGGTTTGTCTATATCTATCAACAAGTACCATTATTTTAGAAATCATTTTATTTATGATTTGAAAGAAATAAGCAAGCTAAAGTTGCAGTGCATTATTGAATGGTTGAAAGTATACAATTTGTAAAAAAAACAAACAAAAAAAAAACACAGACCGTTAGGTGTATTCCTTAGAGTGGTTTGAGAATTTTATGGATATACAAATTTTTACATTTTGTACCTTGACAGCTATACTCTCATTATTTATGAAGAACACATCTATTTCATATTTTTGCTCTTGGTTTAAAAGTGTTAAATATTTTTTTGAAAAGAAGAATAAATATCCATTGATGTTAATATTGATAGCTGTAAGTTATTAGTTACAATGCTAAACAATGTATACTGATACTAGATGTATAGCGTTAGTCAGGGTCCATTTGAGTACATCTGATTGATTTCTACCCAAATTATGTTTAATTGCAGGTGCACTGAACATTGTAATCAGCACAGATAATAAACTGTGAAATGGAAGTGATATATTAATGCCTTGTTAAAGGGGTTTTATAAAATGTATTTAATAGTTATAAACTATTTCAGTTAAAAATCTGGATAATACAGAGGGAATAGTACCCCTTTAAAGGGCCATTTTTTACATTAATGTGACATTTGGCATTCTCAGTAAACTGGCCACCACGATCACTATACATATTAAGATTTGCCATTGTCTATAGGGTAGATTTTTGTTTGTCATATGACACAAGATTCTGGGGGCTTATTTATAAAGTGTTTTACATTTTTTAAATAAGCCTGATGCCCTTCCATTGGACTTTATGTGGTTCAAGTAAGATTGGAGAAGTTCACAGAAAACATGGGCTCATGAGGTAGAGGGAAGAGAATAGGCCCATCCTGTTCCCACCTCCTTCTAGCACAGAGTGGAGGTGTGGGGTCATATAGTTTTTTACATATAATCATGGGCATAGCTATAGTTGTTGAATGTATCAGTTTGAATACTTTGTTGCTGGTTACTTGTTTCTCTTAGGTACTTGATATTGGTTTGGCTTTTGGTTCACTAATTACTATAATTTTCCATTAGTTTTGTTGCTGGATTGATTTGTTTCCTTATCTACTGTCCCTGTTCGGGTTTGTTTACAGTTATTGCAACAGCGAGTGTCAAAACTGACAAAATGACTTCAATACGGTAAATATTTTTTCATTCAATTTTTTACAAAATATGCAAGAAAACCTTTAGAAAAATTGGGTGAAACAAAGCTGCATGCTTTTTGAACTTTTATATATTTTCTCTATACCAGCAGTCTTAAATTTGGCCCAGCAAATGGGACACATATAGAAAAAAAAAGTTGACAGGCCACGTTTGGTATGCTCCACCCCCTGCCAACTTCTTCTTACTATGTCGTTAACACCACTTCCTTACCTGTGCTCAGCAATCATGCATGTACACAAGGTAAGTAAGCAGTCTGAGGGATTAGCATGACCACTATAGCTGGTTCTGCAGAGGCTCACCCTACACAACTTGGCAGCATGCTTCTCCATCAGACTCCTCTCTGCTGTCCCAGGAATGTCTCTGAATCTCCGGTGCCTGCAGGCCACAGATGACAGCCCTAGGGGCCGCATGTCTGAGACCCTGTTCCATTCTGTTGAACTGGATTCAAGTGAAAGATATTTGTTTATAATGATTACAGTTTTTGCACTGCAGTAATGAAATGCACAGTGCAGGGGCAGTACTTCAGAGAGGCGTTTCCCAGGAACATGATATGCATGGGGCCCCCTCTCCTGGGCCAGTGCACTGTTGGCCCCAGGGTCCCCCCCCCCTTAGGTATTCCAGTGGTAAAGTATAAAATTATTTTGAATGGATAAAAATATATATATTTGATACTCTTGAAATTAACTATTGCATTTATTGCATTAGGTAATAATAGCAGTCAGACTGTGCTTATACAAAAAAAAGTGCAATAATTCATGTGAGAGATTTAACTCTACTTTTTAGAGAACAGAATTCAACCAGTTCAGAATTCATTTTAGCCAAAGAAAAGAGCTCTTATTTACTTTAAGTAATAAGAAAATATTTCTTCTTATAGGACAACAGGGAATTCTTTCAATCATACAGTTTCTGAAACAGCCACAATAATACACAAACTTCAATGTACTTATGGGAATGCTTTCATTGGGTGACCCCAGACATTGATTGTTCTAGTACTCTTATAATCAGTAACACATGTGTTTTCTGAGAGAAAGTACAATGATAAATGGAACATAACAGAGATTTGTTTTAATATTCATTGTCATTAGCTCAGCAGTCCCACAATCCTCGGTAAGATGATCTTAAAGGAGAATCTTTAAATCTCACTTAGGTAATTCTGAATAACACAACAGGGATAGTGCAACAATGAATATATATATATATATATATATATATATATATATATATATATATATATACTGTATGAAAGTGTTAGTTGGCAGCCTACCAAAAACAGTGTGTTCAGGCAAGGAGGTTGCTATCATGTATGTGCTTTTAATCCCATACTCCCATGCCATGTAGTGAGGTTTGGTTGTACTATTAAATGGTGTCCAGGCCTGTCTCTCTCCCTATCCATTCTCCCACTGGGAAAGAATATACATTTTCAGGGTGAGTCATTCCTAGCCCCTAGATTGCCACACCTAGGCAAGGGTGTAAGGGTCAGTACCCTAGAGAAGTCAGTAACCTAATCCCACAATTCCTTAAAGGTTGTTGGATAGAGAACTACACCTCTAAAATAAAAATTCTGAAGTTTTTAAGTTTCATTTAAATAAAGTTCTGGTTGCAAACTTTGTTAATTTTATGTTGTATATAAATTTCAATCTCAATTTGATTACCATGAGCTACCATAATATTCCAGTGTTTTTAACCCCTGAAAAACAGTTCTGTAATGGAAGGCATAATTAAATTTTATCTAGGGAGGTGCAGAATAACATCTACTAATGCAAGAACAATTTAAGAATGAATGTGTAAAATGCCTTCAGTTGAGTTTACAATCAGCATTCGTACTTCTAATTCTAATGTGTTGTAACTATTTTGCTGACTTTCTTTGTGGAAAACCAGCATGTGCCGTTGTAAAGGTGACAGGGTGAACTCAGGAGGAAGTACAACCAGCTCATTTTATTTTGTAGAGGATGAATATTCCTGACCTTCTGAAAGGAGTCAGAGAACAGAAAGTTTGCACAATCACAGTTTCCCAAGTACATCCTTTATTTTCCAGCAGTGCTTAGCAAAGACATAATTAACAAACGTAATGAATTCCAAACCTAAACTTGCACAGAAAATTCCAACAGAATCTACTAAATCCTTTTTTAGGATCAGTTGTAAAAATAATGCTTGCTGATAGGGAGGAAACAAATCACTTTTTTATGCCCCTGTCTAACTAATCATCCAGGGAGCAATGGGTAACCAGTTTATCTATATGTCTCATACAACCAATAGACAGATCATGTCGGGTGGAGAGCTCTTCTGGCATGAGGTAAAAGCAGAGGCCTTCAGAGTTGACAGCTAACCAGCCTGATATATGATGATATGGAAGCCTGAGAAGAGATGTAAAGCTCAATAAATACATTGTGTAAAGTCAACATTTTCCAGTCACATCACACTTTCCAACATTCTGAAACTTGCGATTTTCTCCAGGCACTAAAGAGAATGGTGAGCCGTAATTGGGATAGAGTTTTCTTGAATTTTGAATACTGATTTGCATGTTGCGCAAAGGAAACAAATGAACATAAGTTTATGGGGGTTATTCTCTAAAATCCAAATTGTCACTTAAAGGTGTCAATTCGCCAGCTAAAGACAGTAGCAATAAGGGCCAGGCCAAGGTTCTTTTTTTGTGCCCCTCCCCCCCCCCACACACACACACACACTTGCATAATCCCACTCTCAGCCTGCTGCACCGCTTAGTAGGCTAGTAGCGCTTCTATGCAGTGGCTGCCTGATGATCTGATTCTTATCCTCTGAGCGCTGCTCTGTCTGAGAGCTCAAGGGATTAGAATCAGGACATTGCCACCTCTGCATAGAAGTACTAGCAGAGTGCAGGTTTCCATTCCTGCTGTTTTCCTTCCCCTGCTGATTTCCTTCCCATGCTGCCCCCTCCATGCTGCTTTCCTTCCCCTGCTGCCTCACATAATGCTGCTTTTCATCCCCCGCTGCCCCCCATAATTCTGCTTCCCTTTCCCCTGAGCTTCCTTCCCCACAACACCCCACATTCCCCATACTGTGCTCCCCCACAACTCCCCTCCAACACTGTGCCCTCCTTCCTACTTCATACCCTCTGAAGGAGGGGGCACTATTTTGGTACTTGCCCCCCTCCTTTTTGTTGTCCCTACCTACCTCTTCTGTGGCCTGGCTCTGTCTGCTGTAAAGCTAAGCATTACACCATTCCTCTTCCCAGCAATGATTCAACTTCCTGCCAATCAGGAAGTTACATCATTGCTGGGAGGAGTATAGCTGTAGCACTCAGCTCTACAGCAGATAGAGCCAGTCCATGAAAGAGGTAGGTAGGGACAGAGAAAAGGAGGGTCGAGTATCAAGAAAGTGCCCCTCTCCTGTAGTGCCCTAGGCAATTGCCTACCCTGCCTTCCCCCAACCCAACCCTGGTAGCAATAGACTGCTACTGTCGCAGTCACATATTTATAATGAGAATAGTGTCACAGTCACGAATTATCTATGGAAATATTGTTGCAGCCACAACTTAAAAAATTGTCGTAGTCGCAGATTTGCTATGGGAATTTAAGAATTCGACAGTCAAATTTAGACTTTAGAGAATAACCCCCTATGACTCTTGGGAACAATCAGCCACACCCAGCCTGTGCTGCATAAAGTAAAAGACTTATTCTGTTGCCAGGTTCCAGCTTCTTGTTCCTTTTTTAACATAAAAAAATCACTTACTGCAATTTAAGGACAAACATCCATTTATAGCATACTGTAAATATGTCAAAAACAAACAGGGAGTTGTTGGCTAAAGTCCCAATTGTTGCATAAAGGTGTGAATTTGCCCGCTAAAGACAATTGCGACTTTACCATGGAAATATTGTTACAGTTGTAACTTTAAAATTGTCATGGTTGGGATTTTACAATGGGAAAATTGTTGCAGTCACAGATTTGCTATGGGAATCCGCTATTTGAGAATTTGACAGTTGAATTCTCACTTTAGCCAATAACCCTCACAATGTTTAGCAGGGACAGCAACAAACTTCCTCAGATGCCAGGCCAGTCCTTGCTTCACCAGTGCCCTGTATATATAAGGCCGTATGACATCACAAATATCATGGGACTTCGCCGGGAATGAGACAGACTGGCCTCTTTGCCTGCAGACATCATGTTCTTGGTTTCAATAGTTTTGGTCAACTGCAAAACCTTTTTAGTTGAATATTAAATGTGTTTGTATATTTGAAGTTGACAATGGCTATGTTATAGCTTAACAACCCCTTTATGTCAGGCAGGGGGGTCTATTGTAGCCAGCAACAAAAAATGTATGTTTCTAAGATTAATGTTATAATACGCATAATAGGCAGGATTCATTATAAGAAAGGACATTGACAGCTACAAGTCACATTATTAAAGTTAATTTTGTAACAAGTGATTTTTATTTTAACACTATTACTAGTTCATGTTGCAATAGGTTGGAACCCTGCCATCAACCCCCTACTTCCCCACCTTTGAGCTGACAAAGTCAATCAGTGCATTTGGAACTTGTACACCTTGCTGAATCTAGGACTTTGAAGCAGTGAATAGGTGAAAGTCGCATGCATGTGCACGTAAGTGATGCAGAGGTGTATAAATATGCAGCCGTCGAAAGGTGTCGAATGTGCTGCAAATTTTCCACATCGCTTACATTGATGAATACGCAAAATTGGGGAATTGGCAAATGGACACCAATTTGAACCTTTACATGACTGTTTGCACTTTAACTCTTTTAGGGGGTAATTCAGCAAGGTGCGAACTCACCTTGCGATGCTTCGATTCACCTCGCAAAAATGGTTACGTGCTGGCTTCTCTCCTACATGCGCACATCAGCGCATGCTTTAAAGGTAATCCAGTCTCCTCGCGACCACTTGAGTCGCCTCGCGAGACTGGAATACCTTTAAAGCGTGTAATTGAGAAGCCAGCGCGTAACCATTTTTGCGAGGTGAATTGAAGCATCGCAAGGTGAGTTCGCACCTTGCTGAATTACCCCCTGTGCACACTACCGTGACTGGTTTGACCTGCATGTGGAATAACTGTCAGAAATTTAGAACTATTTTTGTATTCATTGATTACTTAATACACAACTCATTCATATCTCCATCTGCTTTAGACAAATCTTTTTTTTGTGTGATTTACTAATCAACATATGACCATCTTTATGTTAATCAATACCATTTTAAATATAAACGGTTTATTTGGAATTAAACTCTCAAGGGTAAATGTTTTCTTCAGATTAAATAATTTCAGTTTTGTATTTGCATGCAACGTAAAATTAAATCCCATGTGCGTCTTTCTACATACTTTAAACCCATTCAGCATATTTGCTACTGGAGTTAACTGTTCCATAACAGTTACAGAACATAAGATTGCTTTTTTTGTGCTAGAAATGAACTACATGATTTTACAGATTTTTGGGTTGTCTTTGAAGCCTGGCTATATATGTAAATAAAGCTTTATCCCAGACCAGCTCCTGGATAGTTCATTCCTGCATTTGAAATAGCATTTACAATTCTCAAAGGTACCCATGATTGTATAGTTCCCATAGAAATGAACGGAAGACATTAGATTTGTGATGCTTTGATTACAGCCTCTTGAGAACAAATGCCGAGTTTATTGTTACTGCTTATTTTGTTCGTTTGTCATTACTAGGAAAAGCATTCAGGCAGATGAGGGCTACCATAATTTCACATAATAACTTAGTAACCATCATTATTTTCCAGTAACTTTACTAAATGCACATCTTTTTATTCAGAGACCTTTAGAAGCTCTATTTTTCCACTGCTGCTATAAAAAAAACTTATTTTCATTTGATGTGCATGAAATACAAATCGTTAAAACTTCAGAGAATTAGAATATTATTCTGATAATGGTTCTGTAACCAAGGGAGTACCAGAATATACTTTAGTTGGCTCCTGTATTGGTGTGCCAAGGTCTAGCAGAGCAAGTTTGTGAGCTAGCTGGTTGTAATACTGGTGGGCCTGGGCCCAGCAAATGATCATGGTATCTGGAGGACTGCTGGTTGATGTTCTACAAAACTCATCTAAAATGTATTATAGTAGTGCCGGTGTGTACAATTACATTGGAACTTTGGTATATAGGTGACTGGCCCTTGGAATTATCTTGTCTGGTTGGCCCAAGATTTTATAAGACATATGCTTGTTTATTATAGGAGGTGAATGTTTTATAAAAACATTGTAGCTTAAAGTTCCTTTAAGAAGGATAACAATTATAATTATGGGTTCCTATAATTTCTATAATATGTACATACTGTATATCTCCTAACCTGTTTAGGTAACAAAAGTATTTTGGGTTCAAGTACTATTGAACACAAACACATACTAGAGCAGCTGAAGTCCAAGGTATTAGAGTAAATTTGCCCACCAAAAGAACATCTCCACTGCAGGGCATCCAGCCAATCTGGATTCTCTCTTAAATTGCAAGGATTAGTAATATTCAGTGATTCAGAGGTCTGCACTTTCCAATATATGGTGATCTTATAATCAGAATGAGGGGGTTATTCACTAAAGTCTGAATTGTTGCGTATAGGTGCGAATTCACCAAATAATAGACTGCTACTGTCACGTATTTATAATGAGAATATTGTCGCAGTCGCGACTTTATTATGGGAAAATTGTCGCAATCTTATTAAAAAATTGTCGTAACTTTACAATGGGGAAATTGTAACGGATTTGCTATGGGAATCTGATGTTTGCGAATTCGACAGTCAAATTCGCACCTTAGTGAATAACCCCCTGAATCTTATACTCCCTAGTGGTTGGTGCAGCAAGTCACACTGTATTGTGTTGCAGAGAGGTATGTTTATTGTAGCGCTTTTTTGCCTACCAGTGTACGTTTCTCTCAGGGGGTGAACTCCCGCTAATACATATGGGGATAGCAATAAGCAAATAATAATGCCGGGTGCCAGGAATTCTTGTGAACATTAAATGAAAGTAGTTTATTGATAACCAATCAATATTAATAGAATAACAGTGAAACTGTATTAACTTTGTACAGGTACTTACAAATTGTATATTTCATGTATTGTAATTCTCACAGCAGAGCACTGGTTATTGCAGTTACTAGTCAGGAATTCTCTGGAAGGAATAGATTGCAGCACTTTCCCAAAAGGCCTAGCCCTAAAGCTATCACCTATACCCTGACTGAGATGCCTTGTAAAAGAACACCCTTGGAAGTACTAAACCCACTCTCTCCTGGATGGAGCTCAATACTGCCCAGATAGATACCCTAACTTTCACTCTCACTAGCCTAGAGTGAGCTAACAAAGAGCTTCTGTCTCTATCTAGACTAATCCAGTCTCTTTCCTCCCTGGAAGAGAAACTGACTTCATCAAGCATAGCATTGTGGGATCAATCTCCCTTCCTTAAGATACTATACATCAGGGGTCTCCAAACTATGGCCCGCGGGCCGGATGCGGCCCCCTGAGGCCATTTACCCGGCCGGCACTATCTATAGAGGCAGATGCAGGAGGGGGCCGCAAATGTGGTGCTCATCACCCCTCCTTTTCCCTACCACTGCCTCCTGCTCGGCTCGGCTCAGTGTGCTGTAAAGCTCACTGTTACAGCGCTTCTCTCTTCCTCCCTCCC
>WMED01004889.1:0-18416 GCA_019650415.1 Pipa parva
AAGTAGTCCAGGGGAAAGGAGGGAAGGAAAATAACATAGAGGGGAGCAGCAGGGGATGTAAAGCAGCATGGAAGGGGGAAGGAATGCAGCAAAGGGGGCAGCAGGGATTCATTAAGAATTTTCACTTTGTGGGAACATCCTAATGAACAAAGTTTTGAAAATACCTAAGTAAATTCAATGAAATCATTAAAAGCAAATTCCAATTTTAGATTAAGCTGCTGTGAATTACACTGCCGCTTCACACAATAAATAAATGTCATTTATAATGTGTGAATATTACCATGGTGTGTGATCACAGTGCTAATAGTGAGCCGTTTATACTGCAGCAAGAATCATCTCTGTTTTTATTTCCAGCTAGAAAAGAATTTAGATTGTTCTGCACAGCCGCCATTTTGCAATATTTCTTATAAAGGGTTGTAAAGTGTTAAAGACACTATCAGGGGAATTCATCTACAGAGGTCTAGTAACCCACAGCAACCAGTCAGAGATTCGGTTTTTGTAATTCTTGTTACCCAATAGCAGTGGATGTTAACATCTGATTGGTTGCTATGGAGTTACTAGACCTCTGGATGAATTCCCCTGTACACCCCTATAAACAGCAAGGTTCGTAACAGTAGTAAGTTAAGGGATAGCTGGTAGCTTTTGATTATATTACCAAATAATTTAGATTGATAATACATTCTTATTGTAACCATTTCTAGAAAGCAGCCCATTTACCATTTCATTCTGCAATGTCTGGTTGCTTATATCTTATTGGACTTTGTGAGCCTCATTGACTAAAGTCTGAATAGTCGCATAGGGCTGTGAATTCGCCTCTATTTGCCACTTCCCCATGTTCTCTTATTGAGCAAACTCTGCAAAGTAGGTGAATAGGCAAACAACTCACATGACTACGTGATTAACAAACTTAACAAAGGAGCTGTTTGCATCATTTTGCATGGCGTGCACAGGTACTTCTACTATTGACCAAGCAGCGGATTGGTGCAAAGGTGCAAATGCACTTAGTGAACTTCTCCAAATTCACCAGTTTGACCACTTGATAAAGGACCAAGGGACATATGTTAGCTTGAAACATGGGAACCAATTAGAGGTCATTGTTGAAGAAACTTTTCTCCTTTTACTACATACCGCGGATTTCATGCAACAAGACGGGGATGTAGGAAGTGTTAGAGCGCTTGTTATAGTGATTTTACACACACTACTACAGTTATTATCTCACAATGCACAACATTACACTATCCCCGTATTTATGCACTTCTTTGTGTCTCTTGTCGAAATGACAAAATGGCTCAGCTATACTGACAAGAAAATGCCGATCTGAATTCATCAAATGAAAGCAGCAAACTAGGGAGATTACAACTGGGTTCCTGTTACTATTCTGGTGACATTAAACTCAAAAGGATTACAAAATGTGTCAGTCAATTGCCAACATGAACTAGGAATTATCATTGAAATAAATGTAAAAAACTTATTTTTGCAAGTATTTTCTGATGGCATTACTGGTGACCAAAACATGACAAAATGGATACATTGCCCTTTGTTTATATTAAGATATGCACATTGCCAGTATGTAGAAAATAATATAGAAATACATAGTATTACTGAGAAGTTCCATTGTTTCACTACAATGCATTTATTTCTAATGAATTCCTTCAATTCACCAATGCTACTACTTGACTGACTATGCTCGGGAAGTGCTCACAAAACAACTGAATAATTCAGGGGTTTATTCATCAAAGTGAGACGTCAACTCTCAAAGTGAATTGTCGTTAAAGCTGCAAAGAGCTCTGTAAGTCTGTGGCTACTGAATAGGTTGCAAATTCACCACATCGCACAGTTTGATGAATTCAAGCTTTCATGAATAAGCCCTTTGATTCTGTGGGCGAAATTTTTTAAAGTCGCAAATTTTCGATCAATCGATCGATCGATCACTTTGCCTTTAATAAATTTTGCCTGTATCTGCAATAATGTGCTCTTTAGTGAATATGCACAACTGACTTTTTGTTACAATACAAGCAAATAAACGAACAGTGTGGTAAATTTAATTTAGTAGGTAAATGAATTGTTTCATAGATTAAGCGAAATTTAATAAAGTCAGAAAAAGTGATCTCGGTCTTTCTGAGTTTATCGCGCAAGAACTCGCGGTGTTCCCGCAAGATTACCGCGCGAGTTTTTCAATCTCAATTTTTCGATCAAAAGGTAGCCATACTACTAATGTAAAGTATGGCTACCTTTCCCTGAAAAATTTCAGGAATTCAAGATTGAAAAAATGAAAAACTCACGCGTTAATCTCGTTGGAACACCGCGAGATCTTGCGCGATAAACTCAGAAAGACCGAGGCTCTAATTCACCATAGTGCAAAGTGAGCCGCAAAGCATTCAGCTCACTTCTCATATGGTAGTATGCACATGCTGATGTCCTGCACGCGGACATCCCTTGCCGGCGAAGAGACTCGAGTGCTCTCTCCAGGAGGGGAGTCCCTTTAATGCGCATACTGATGTCCACGTACAGGACATCAGCATGCGCATAATACCATATGCGAAGTGAGCTGAACGCTTCGCGGCTCACTTCGCACTATGGTGAAAGAGGGCCCGAGAGCGGTCTATCCGACTTTATTAAATTTTGCCCTTAAGATTGATTAGCACAGTTGGCCAAAAACTTTGAAACCTCTCTTTAATACCATATTAAAGAAAAAAAATTTAAAAAACACAGTATTTTTTTCCAAATACAACACTGATAAAACCGTGTGAAGATGTAATCTGTACATATTAATTCAGAGGGAAATAGGGTTCCTTTAAGGTCATTTCAATTAAAAAAATACTGTAAATCACACTGCATTATGAATATGACTGCATATTATCGCGGATGTTTATAGAATTACAGCAAGTTCTCTTTTTGAAGGTGTATTATTATTACCTGTTAATGAACATGTCTAAATTTGTGTCAGTTATAACTCAAAAGGAGATTATAAGCTTTACTTAGAGATCTTAGAGTAAAACAAAATACTATTTTCAGCATAGATCAATTATACCTACAGTATCTTATACATTTAGAGGTCAGAAGTATCATCAGCTTGTTAGAGAATCAATACAGGAGAAGGAATTTGTGTATTATCCCAAATATGACTTTACATATTGAATCTGGTCAGTGGTATGTTCCATCATGTTTCAAGCAAAGCACTTGTGCTAATGGTGTCATCTAGAGAGTCCTTCCAAAAAATAATAAAGCCTGAGGAGAGTGATGTCATAGGTAAATTAAGTGTGTGATTTTAAAAGGGGCGTGTTACACATAAGTATATTCATTTTGCTACTTGCCCCAAAAGTGTTTTGATTGTTGTATTAACTGAGTCTCCAAATATTTTATGTTTATTCTGTATGAAGTTACATAGTGGGACATTGGACCTAATTTAAATTAGGGGTGTGCATAGACCCTTGTGTTTTGGTTCGGATTTAAAATTCCACTGCTGTGGTTTGGTTTAATGTTCTGACTTTTTGACAGAGGTTTTGGTTTTGGATTCTTACTGTAATTGTTTTTAATAACACAGAAAAAAAAAACAAAGTAGTTCATTTTGTTTGTGAAGTCCTCACGTCTCCATTTTCCTACTTGATCTGCTGCTACTGCATCTGAGTGGGGACTGTGGATCCTACCTGACAGGGAACTTCTTATAGACTTGAGTTAAAGATGAAGAAAGAAGATAATGTCCTACACTATGGTATGGGTAAAAGAGGAGTGAAGGCTTTGCAGACAACATTTACCAGTGGATCAATGGTAAGAACAATTGCCTGGTTGGATGCTGCATTGCTGTACCACAGGGGAAAATTTTGGACGTATTTTATTTAACACATTTTTTTGCTGGTTTTTGTGTGTTCAGTTAGGTTTGAAGCTGAGGTTTGAAACTTTCAGTGAGGTTCTATAGGTTCAGTAATGTTCGTAAACAGAAATCATAGTAAAAAAAATGGCATTGTATGTGTTTGGTTCCTATTAGTTTGTATTTATTTTTAGCTAAACAAAATTCAAACCTGCCTGAGATCTGCTGTGTTGGATATAGCAGGATTAATCTGAATCCTAACCACACATGTGAGAGAGCGAGAGAGTAAAGAGTAAAGGGAGGAGAAGAGGAGAAAAAAAGAAGGGGTATTTGTTATACAGCCTCTAAAACAGTGATTCTTCACCTTATTTGAGGTACCGAACCCACCAGTTTCATACGCACATTCACCGAACCCTTCTTTAGTGAAAAATCACTTGACCTGCGTGTATGACCTCCGTGGCGGAGGCTCCGCCGAACCCCTGAGACCGAATCACCGAACCCCTAGGGTTCAATAGAACCCCGGTTAACAACCACTGCTCTAAAATATGCAGATGTGTAATGAAATGAATTCCTGTAATTAATGCCTAAATCCCTCTATATAAGAAAACAAAGTCAAGAATATAATAAATAAATTATATATATATATACTGTATATATACACACACACACACAGTATATATACCCTCGAGAAAGACAGTAAATGAATACATGTACTCATCTATATATGGTAATTAAAATACAAAGAACTGTTTATTGTTTGTACATTTATAATGTCACCTAGGCTTACATTGGATGGTTAATACTTGATTTATCCGTTTTTTTAATCTCTTGTGAGCCTGTAGATTATGTTCTGTTCTTTTGATTTCAGTATATCGTACAGTTAGCCGTAGAGTACTGGGTACACCTGAAATCATCAGTTGACTCAGAATATCCAGGGGCTGTATTCAAACCACTTCCTACAGAAGAAAAAAAAAAAATACAACGAATGAAATATGTAAATTATAACATACATAACACAAATGGTTTCCCAACTGAATCTTACCATCCAAAAGGTTATGAAGATTGCAGTAGTTTGTACCATTATCCCGCACAATATACCACGGTTCAGATACTGAAAATGCCTGTAACATCACAGTGGAGACGATTATGAAGTATGTTACGTATACTGAATATATCAAAACAACCTTTTGAAATGTTCTATAGAGTCAGATAACTATAAAGTAAATATGAGTATTCCCTTTTCCAGCAGTAAATGACATATATGGAGTTTCATTTGGTTGAATTTATAGAATACACTGTAACTATATGTGACATTATAGTAACTTTATTAATACAGTGATATTGACACCTTTAAACTAAGGCCAAGTAGCCAGTATGTTATCTCCGTCCCAGACATGCTGGAGCCCTTAACATCTGAAAATCTGGTCTGTTTCACACACCTCTTTGCCACTTTACTGAGAGGGAGCGCCGCTGTAATATTCCCCCGTTAGTGTTGTCAAATGCCTTGGAAAAGAAAGAGTTTACAAATAGGCCAGAGACTAGGGTCAGTACTAGATACTGTTGGAACGCTTTTGTGGCGATATTTATTAAGATTGCACCTTAGTCACATTTCTACAGTATAAGTGTGAATTAACACTTAACTAACCCAGACTATTCAGCCTCTCAGGGGGTGAACCCCGCTTACATTTGGAGTGGATGCAATAAAAGACTTAGGCGTGCTCACAAATAATGATAATCAGGGCGCCAGTAGTTCTTTGCAAACCATAACCACTTTTATTTAACTTAAGAGCTTTTAAAGAGACAGCAGCCAATAAGCATCATAAATAGCACAAGAGACATTATGTCATTAAGACAGAACATATACATATATATATTTATATATATATATATATATATATATATATATATATACATACAGTATATATACACACACACATCAGACACAGGGTATTGAATATCACATAAGACAGGCAGTCTTAACCCTCAGAGAATCTTGTATGTGGATTCTCAGAGGAGATGCAGGACACAGCAAGCCTCATACCACAGATCAAATGGTCACTTCAGGGATACCTTCAGCAATGGGCTTTCCCTGGACCCTACGCCTGACCTAATAGCACCCTGACTATGTACTCTGATATGGCAGTCAGATGTGCACTAGGTCCCCTAGGTTCCTAGACTCCTGTTGGGGTCTATTGCTACCCAGATAAATAAGTCCCTACCTATCACTCTCACTCCCTAAGGTTAGCTAACATTTGATAGGGCTATTCTGGGTCCCTGTGCTGCCATCCACCTGACTGGCAAATGCAGAGATGCTGCTCTCCTGCAGCACCCCCAGCAAAAGACAAGGAAATCTTCAGCAATCACTTCTATTTATAAACTTCTGCCAGAATGGAAGTACATTAAGTAAAAAATGCATTTCAAGTCTAGGCCTTGTAATTAGAGAACACCTGTGCAAGAATGAAAATGTGGCATTTAGCCCCAAGAGGGAGCTCCAATATAATATATAAACCCTCAGAGGACTAAAGGATACCGTTAGGAATATTCATAGACTGGGTGAAAACCCAATAAGTGGATTTTTACTAGGGCTACACTGTCTTTAGCTGAAAGGTGTTATTATCATTAGGAAAATATTGCTTTAAAGGATGTCTCACCCTCTTCCCCCAACAACTGACATACATTCTTCATATAGTTAATTGTCAATTAAGTACAAAGCCCCGCTTTCTCAAGCTCCAGAAGCAGATGCCATTGTCATGTAACTATTAGCTCTTACATATTACAATCTAGCCCAGAACTGCAGTGGCTGCAATGCCAACCTCCTCATGCCCTGAACCTACAGGTTGTTATGGCAACGCCTGAGGGGAGCGGGGCAATATACTTCGATAAATAATAACTGTAAGCTCAATCTAGGTCACCGTTCAGCTTTTAAGAACTTTTAAGTCTGCTTTACAAATTTATGTCAGTGTTACCAAACAGCATTGTCAAATTTGTGGGGTGTGTACACTGTACAATAAATAACATTATAGAAGGAGGAAATGCACCTTTCCCAACAATGTTCTGATAATCAATGACCACTGACCCAGTCTAATAGATGCACTTGTTTTAATAACATGGCCTTTGGTGACTGTGTTTAGACTGTGACACTGTTTCAGACTGAGGCATCCTGGCCCACCAGAGAATCTGATTACAAGGACCCACAGATTACTAGCAAGTGCCTTCATATACACTAGAACAATCATAATAAATTATCAGTTTTGCAGCACACTACAAAAGAACCATTTGCCCACCTATTAATGTAACTAAAGGTAGCTAAAGAGCTGCAACCATTAAAATAGATGCTTTTTTCACCAGGCTCAAATGCAGGGGCCCAAAGGAGGATCATGTGGTACTCTGGTGGACCAATCCAAACCTTCTGAGAGATTACCTGAAGTGACATGGGGAAACAGGACAAAAGAATGGTCCACCTAGTCTGGTACCACCTACATACTTACCGACACATGACAAGACTGCCACAATTCAGATGGCTTCAGTTTGAAAGTCAAATCATCGACATATTTGTAGGCCATGCTGGTATGCTTCACTACAATGTAATGCAGATTAGCAGACTGGAGCTGAAGAATAAAATATTGCTTTGGCGTTAGTAAGGAATTCATTAAATCTTTGTAAGCATTTTCTTATGCAAATTCCTCAAAAAACAATTATTATACATGTCAAAGGCAAGGAGGCAACATTGATGATATTTCATTTCCATGACTGCCATTGTTTACAGAAGTGATCTAAGCTCGTCTGTTGAGCTATAACAATTAAATGCCAAATTACTCTTAACTCATGAGTAGTCATCTCTCAAGGAGGTGCAGAGGAACAGAAGAAACGGTAAGCTCTATTTGTATGTATACAGGAGGCAACACTACACTGTTTAGCTGGTAAACAGGCATTTATTGGAGATCAGTTTAAAACACAGTTATTTAAAGTGCACCTGTCACCTCAACACTAATACTAATTTAGGTTCTACTAATGAAATGACATTATAGCTCATCCAATCAGATCACTTAAATCACGATCTAGCAGGGATCTGATTGGAGGAGCTATAATGTCAATCATCATGTAGCCCGGCCTACCGGACTCAGGAAAGAAAGGCAGGCTGACAGGGAAGATGACAGAGAGAAACGCTGTATAAAGGTACATTTTTTTTAAATACATATATATAAAAACATTTATTTCATTAGTGGAACCAAAATTAGTATTAGAGTTTTGAGGTGACAGGTGCACTTTAAGTTGGAAGTTTGCGACCTACAAATGTCATGTGTTACACTGTTTTGCAATAAATGCAGGATACATGCCTGCTTACCCATAAAGCAATGTTCAATTACATTCTTATACTCATGATAGATTATGTCATAACCAGCCTGCAAGGAAGCCACGCACACCCACATAAACAGTAAATCATGGGCTGCACACATTTATAATTCATGGATTTTATTAAAGTCTCTGTTTTTCCCAATAATGGGGCATTTTTAGAGTATTCCAACTGAATGTGCCTGTCATGGCACCATTGGAAATCACTAATGGATACAGCCAACACAATAATGATCATTCTGTTATTTTGAAATTCTGTAAAGAAGTCACTATCCTCCACGGTTTCTGCCCGGGCAGTCATTTTATCTGTGATGTGCATTCCACTGTACCTACTTCATACAAACATCTCTCTCCTCCTTGTTTACAGTTATCTGCAGTTGTCCACTTTCCAATCTGTGTCACCAGAGCAGTGTAGACATCCGTACAAGGAATGCGGAAATTCCTGTGGAATAATTTGCACCCATTCAGTCTTTGACATTACTAACAATTTAATTTGATGTAGAAGGTATGAAAATTAAAATATTCAGACCCTTGACAACTTCTTTCCTTTTCACTAAATAACAAATCTTATAAGTACATCGCGACATTGTTTAATTAAAAGAAAATCTAACGCCTGTTGCGTGCACGGCTTGTAGATTTTGTGTGGCCAACCTACTGCAGCATTGTTATTTTCACCCATTCCTCCTGGCAAGTTAACTCTAGCTTGCTCAGCTTAGAAAAATTATGCTTGTGCACATTGGTTTTTCAAATTAGTTTTTATTAAATAATTATAATGATAATGGTTATTATACCACATTGATCTTTTTTGCTCGGACTTGCATTGATCCTCACAATCATGCTAAAAAATACATTTTTGTCCATCTTATCCTATTAGCAGGCTGAAATAGCTAATCCTGTGCTATATCCCTGTATTTTACACCATCTTTTTTTTTTCTTCTGTTTTGACAAGATGTCCAGTGCCACCTGGTGAAATCAACCCCAAAACATACTGAACTGTGATCTTACAACATTATGTAATGTAACTGAAATTACTAAGAAATAAAGACACCTTTACTATGTCTTGTATTCTGGTGGAATTCTACCATTAGTGATAGAATCAAGTAACCACACATGGCATTAACAGAAGATACATACCATTCCAGTTTGCACTGGGCATGGAGAGGTCCGCATACAATGGAAGCTGGAAAAACAAATAGAAGCGTCAGTAAATACGATCGTTCATTCTTTATGACCATCTTGATATTTTTGGCTTGATTGATTCTCTAAATCCCAGTCACAATGAAAGCTGAGGCTGAACTGAGATTAGTAAATTTACCCATAATCGCATGGATCAGGTCATGTGAGTGCATCTTGCACATTCATGTGCTTCTGGTTAGAACTAATTTGCCAAGACACACTAATTAGTCCATGTTTCCTGATACATCCAGCTCATACAGTTTGCATTTGAATAAGATCAATGGGTGCATGCAAACTTGTTATTAAAAGCAACCTTGTTTTTTTCTTTTTTCAAAACATAATGACATAATTAAAAACAAAGTAGAAAGTCAGGAAAGTTATCCAGTAATTCACCAAGACATACGGAGGAAAAATAGCAAATGGGTTGAAGGAAATATTACCAGGAGAAAATTAAAATAATATCTAAGATTTTGTGGTGTGGCATGAACCAAAAAAAAAACAAACAAATATTCAGAGACTTGATTTTTAATGGATTATTTCTGCTCAGGCCCAATTCTATGCTCCCTTCCAATCTGTCCTTTAAATTAATGTACAACATCCCCTCCAACCACAAGGAAACACTTCCTAGTCATTTTGTTATTCCTCCCCATTGTTGGACTGGAGGACTGGGTCCCACCAGGACACAAGAGATCAGGGGCCCATTAAGAAAAAAAATGCTTTTGGTGATGGTTTCCTATGCTATATTATTGCACTGCAAATCACATCATTTTCCATATTACTGGCTGACAGAGCCTCCTTCAGCAGTGCCCCCCATGCCAACTTTAGTTTTGATAGAAAACAGGGTACCATTTGTATGGAAGTTCCATGTTCCCATGGTTTCATGTGTTTCCTGTGTCTCACAATCCAAAAACATTCTTACCGGTTACTTGTATTAATTAACATACCGGTGCTATACACAGAATCATAATACTGCAGAATCAAATAGTCATCAGCAGTTTAAGGTCTCTCCACTAGGTGTCACCCAATATTCATATAACACAATTGTTACACAATTACAGTATATAAATGACATGTCATGGTATTAACATACTGGATTTCATTTGAATTGCCAAGCATTTGTTTTCTTTTATTAAATCCAATATATTTCATTATTTGGATATGTAACGCAATAATCAAGGCTTCCTGGTTCAGCAAGATTTTTTTTTTTATTATTTCCTTAAGAATTCTCAGAGCTGTCAACCTCATCTCATAAATCACTTAGCTAACCACCCCAGGTGTTTCCAAGATTCCATGTAGTTTTACATAACAAAGCAAATAGCACAGAAAGGTCCAGCATTTCATTAAACAATTGACAGTTCTAAATTAAACATCATGTAAATCTTGCTCTGAACTGTGATTACAAAACATCAAGCAATGTAACTGATGAATTTCACTATTGTAAAGTCACAAAGTTTAGAGTTCCAGTGGAATTATGTTATATTATATATAAACTCTAATACTAATTTAGGTTGTACTAATGAAATAAATGTTTTTGTAAATATTGAAAAAATGTATCTTTATACAGCGTTTCTCTCTGTCATCTTCCCTGTCAGCCCGCCTTTTCTTTCCTGAGTTGGGTGGGTGGGGTTAAATGATGATTGACATTATAGCTCCTCCAATCAAATCCCTGCTAGATTGTGATTTTAGGCTGACAGGGAAGATGAGAGAAAGGCTTTATAAAGGTAAATTTTATTTAATACAAATATATTACATTTATTTCATTAGTAGCACCTAAATTAGTATTAGTGTTGAGATGACAGGTGCATTTTAACTTGTATAATATTACTTAGGAAGGTGCTTCCAGTGCCACATGCACTGGTCCAGAGGTGTATAGCTATGGCAAATTTAATACAATACTGCTTTTCGTCTGACAACTCTCATAAATGACTATGAGACAATTTGATGCATCACAGCGACAATACAGCAGTTAAACTGACATGGCTACACAGTGGAGGAATGCTTGTGAATTGTTTCAAATCCATTCACCCAATGCAAATTCACTCTATGATAAATAAACCCCATAATATCCAATCGCTTACTATAGGATATTTTCTGGGAAACAAGGAAACAAGGTGAAGTTTAAGGGGGTTATTGGCTAAATTCCAAATTGCCGCGTAAAGATGTGAATTTGCCAGTTAAAGACAGTTGTAATATACTTCTACTGTCACAGTCGTATCTTCTTTATAACGAGAATATTGTCGCACTTGCCACTTTACTGTGGACATGTTGTCGTAGTAGAGACTTTACAATGGGGAAATTGTCGTGGTCGTGGATTTGCTAAGAGAATCCACTGTTTGAGAATTCAACAGTCGAATTCTCATTTTAGTCAATAACCCCCTAAATATCTTCATTCCCATCACATTTCTTCATTTGATCATTAAAAAGATAGATAGCCAAACTATGAAACAGCACCGCTCTACTGGAAGATGCTACCATCAAATAAATTAACATCAGGATACATACAGTGCACTACCAGCCAGAGCCAACTCCATGGCAGTGACTGGTCCTCATCCGGCATTTCTTACACACCTCTGCAATCGCATTCTACCCACAGACTGGTAATGATATATTAATCCTGCTTTTTATTCTTCTGTTAATGCACTACTGTAGGTTGTATAGTTATTACAGATATTCACAGCCTGAAGCAAGTATTCCTAAAACCCATTGCAAAGGGCTACAGCAGGGAGAAAAGGGCTACAGCAGGGAGAAATGGGCTACAGCAGCGAGAAATGGGCTACAGCAGTGAGAAATGGGCTACAGCAGCAAGAAATGGGCTACAGCAGTGAGAAATGGGCTACAGCAGTGAGAAATATCCTACAGCAGGGAGAAAAGGGCTACAGCAGTGAGAAATGGGCTACAGCAGGGAGAAAAGGGCTGTGTTTGAATGTGGGCGTGCACTCCAGTGGGAGGTCGCAGAGCAACTGTTGGATTTTGGCACAGAGCTCACTTCATTGCTAAACCTGCAAGGTTGTCTGAACACTTTCGTAAGTCATTTAGAAATTTTTTTTTTGTGGATTTGTGGCTGTTTAGTCCATGCGTGTGTATAGCTAGATCAACATTAGCTTAAAATTGTACCTAAGCAAAAAAGATTTGAGATTACAACTTTGGTTTTATTGTGCTTTAAATGTGAAGTTGTGTCAAGCATACAGCATTTTAGTATATGCAAATAGCATAGATTAAATATCTGTATTTTTCCAACTGCTCGCTAAGGGAAGTTTTTACCTTCTGTGCATCTTTCATCCAGGTTAGAAGTGTGCTGCCCTATTTGTAAAACACATAATGGATGGAGAGGAGATCTACAGTATATATATTTATGTGAAGCGGGGAGCTTGAATGCTAAAAGCAGTCAGCTGCCGTGTTTCCCCCGAAAATAAGACAGTATCTCATATTCATTTTTGCTCCTAAAGAGGCACTAGGTCTTATTTTCAGGGGATATTTTATTTTCGGGGACAAGGTGCTGGTACGGTATATTTCTCCTACTTTACTGCAGTTAGGTCTTAATTTCAGACGAGGACTTATATTTCTAAGCATGGGAAAAATTGCACTAGGTCTTATTTTCCGGGGGGGATGTCTTATTTTTGGGGAAACAGAGAAAGACTGCAGAAGTAGAAGGTCTGATTGGAGGAGCTATAAAGTCATCTGCCCTTTATCCCCGCCAACTCAAGCTTGGAGTCAGGCACTGGGGCAGAAAATAAGCAGGGTCATTGCTTCTGCTTCTGCAGTCTTAGATGAATAATTTTCACATTTAGCTCAGACTACTTTCTGCTTCATGTAAATAGGTTTATTGGTGACTGACATGTCCACTTTAAGGTTTTCATTTATTGTCAAAGATTTTTAGTTTTAGGTTTTTATTTTTTTTGAAAAATGGGATTGATGATCGCAGGCTTGCATATCTGTCCATGTACCGGTATCTTAAGGGAGACCTAAAGTCAAAGAATAAAAAAGGACGGTTGAAATACTTACCTTATACTAAGCTGATTGATTACAGTCACAGCATGTGCTGTGCTGTAATTAGCCGTCAGCCGAAGCTTCCCCCGATGCCTCCTGCACAGCGAGTTGGCTGACACAGAAGCCAGCACACAGCTCCTTCTTCTCCTTCCCCCAGCTTCTACATAATCACACTCATTGCGGGGAGTGTTTTCATTGGCCCCCACAATGAACGTGATGATGTTTAAGCCCTAAAACACCCGTGGTGTTATAGAATGGGAGGAGCTGCGGCGCTGGCTGCCAGTGAGCCAGCGCTGTGAGAAGCATCGGGGGAATCATCACGAGCTGGCTAATTACAGCACAGCGCATGCTGTTTTTTTTTATTTATTATTTATAATGCAAGATAATTCTGCATCTCTTTTAAATCCCTCCTTCCTGACTTTATAATAACAGATAAACTGGTTTGATTACTCGACTGACTCTCGGCTCTCATGGAAGGTTACAGTAACTGCATTTCTTATGTCTTCAACTAACTCCATATAAGCAAACCTAAAAGAAAAATAACACCAAATGATGTACCTCAAATGCCATTACAGTTACTATTTATTCCATCTCTGCTTCTAAATATTCCGAATTGTGTATAGAAAGTAAAATATTTAGCTATTTTTAAAATTGCTTTTTTTTGGCACAATTTATAATTATGTATTATCTAAAGAACCACACAACACTGGTTGGATCTCAGTGAGGTTGGTTTATCAATGGTTGAGAATGGGGGTACAAAATTGAGAATGGGGGTACAGAATTGAGAATGGGGGTACAAAATTGAAAATAGGGGTACAAAACTCAAAAAGAGGGTATAAAATTTAGCATGGGGTACACAATTGAGAACAGGGGTACACAATTGAGAATTGGAGTACACAATTGAGAATGGGAATAAAGAATTGAGAATGGGGGTACACAATTGAGAATGGGGGTACACAATTGAGAATGGAGGTACACAATTGAGAATGGCAGTACACAATTGAGAACAGGGGAACACAATTGAGAATGGGGGTACACAATTGAGAATGGGGGTACACAATTGAGAATGGGGGTACACAATTGAGAATGGCAGTACACAATTGAGAACAGGGGACCACAATTGAGAATGTGGGTACACAATTGAGAATGGGGGTACACAATTGAGAATGGGGGTATGCAGTTCAGGTTAATCTGCTGAAATCCAACACTACAGTTTCAAGGCAGGTTGAAACTTCATCAGATTACCTAAAAAATAAACAACATGAACCAAATTTAAAACACAGCTTTGGATCGTTTTGCTGTGATTTTTACAAACTTCACTGAAACTTTAGCACCTCGTTGAAAGTTTCAGAACTCGGCTCCAAACCCCGATGAAACACAGTAAAACCAGTAAAGAACGTATTAAATAGAAATAAAAACAAACTTATCCCCCTTATCCTCAGCACTGTAGCGGTGACCCATGACGTGGTACTAGATGGATGTTGTCAGCCAAGCCCTATACATTATTCATTAATTCAACAATTTTTCCCATGTCTAAACTGCAACAATTTCCCATTGTAATCATGCAATAATTTTCCATAGTCAATTCGCTACCATTTTCCTGTCATAAAGTTGCGACTGTGACAGAATTTTGATAGGCAGAGCTCATAAGGTTAGCCATTACTGCCTTATAACATACTGTATTGAACCCTCCCACACTGAAATATATAAATTTCACATATTATGAATAATAGGATCATCTACACCAGGTCAGGATATTAATTGACCTCTTCTTCAGGTATGTGCTTGACAGATAAATCCAATGATGAGGTTCTTTGGCACCCTAAGCACCAAGGGACAATCTCAGCAGAAAGACCCTGTCCTTTAATCTAAAGTCAACTTGCTTACAAGTGATAGAAGCTGTTGAAGGGTAACCTATTTGACTGCAAGTGCCCTGGTAACTTCCGATATTATTATCAATTTTTTTTTAAAAGTTAAAATTCTTACCTGTGAAGTAGTGCTATACAGCACTTCTGTGTTGCAAACTCCATCTTCAGACTCTGCTGGCGACTCTATAGTGTCCTGAATCAGCTGATCCCTCTCAGGAGCGCAGTCCTCTCCAACCACACTCCTAAAGGGTTATTCACTAAGGTGCAAATTCGACTGTCGAATTCGCAATCAGCGGATTTCCATAGAAAATCCACTACAATTTCCCCATTGTAAAGTCGCGACAACTTTTTAATGTAAGGATTGCGACACTTTTCCCATAATAAAGTCACGACAATAATCTCATTATAAAGACGCAATTGCGACAGTAGCAGCCTATTGCGACTGTCTTTATCTGGCGAATTTGTACCTATACGCAACAATTCGGACTTTAGTGAATAACCCCCCCCAGTGAAGCCCCCTAGAAGTCACATGGGAGAGCATGCACATGATCAATGCGTCCTCTCTGGATGATGTAAACGCTTTCTCATGTGACTTCTTGGGAATGCAGATGTGGAACTTTACTGGGAGCGTGGTTGGAGAGGAATGCACTCCTGAGAGGGATCGGCTGATTCGGACACTGTAGAGTCACCAGCAGAGTCTGAAGATGGAGAGTTTGCAACACGGAAGTGCTGTATAGCACTACTTTACAGGTAATAATTTAAAATTTAAAAAAAAATTGATAATAAATTGTATTTAATAAAAGGTGGTACTTAGCATAAATAATACATGTTGTTTTATTTTTTTTTTTTGGTCGGAGTGTTCCTTTAACAATTTAAATAAGTTGTTTATTTACAAGGCAACATTATTATTTATAATGGAGCCCATTCATCCCCAGTCAGTAAACATTGGCAGTGGTTCAGCATGCGCTGTGCCCACAAGCTGGAGTATATTTGCTTAAATTACCTTCCTTCATGTAAAAAGGATAGAAAAAAAATCTAATGTTTTTAGTTATTTTCCTAATATTCCTTCTTCTCAAACGTGTTCATTTAGAAGAGCAAAATCTCCTTTTTTTTATAAAAGTATTTAGTTGTTTGCGATCTGAATAAATTGAACATGGAAAGGAACAGAGTGAGCTGTCTAAATTCAGATTTCTAGAAACACAAATATACCATTAGATATTTTTCTTACTTATTAATTGGATAATTAGGCTAACAGTATACAGGCAGTTAATTCAGAAGCACTCCAAACAGCCACTGGACCACTTCCTATAGCATTAAATCATATTACAGCATATTAGTAATTCCAGTCGTAACCACAGGACTCATTCTAATATTTAATACACCAACAAAAATGCTTGTTTTGGGATGTAGATTAATATTTTACCATTACTTTTCCATCTAGGTAAGTAAAGCAAGTGTCAAAAGTATGCAGGGATGCACACCCAGCAAAAGTTTTATGGTGGTGCAGGATTCCTGGATGTGGGGCAACAAATCACCATTAATATTGCACTGGATGAAAGGAATAGGTACACACTCTCTCTCAGGATTCTGGTATATCACGATTTTAACGGACCGTGGGTGCAAGGTGCAGGAACAACATTTAGAGAAGTTAAGGGGTTATTCAAACCCCCAAAATGTTGCTCCGTCATCTTGCACCCATGGTCCATTAAAAAGGTTATATACTGGAATCCTGAGAGAGTGTGTACATATTCCTTTCATCTATTTCAAGTAAAGCAAGTGTAGCACTGCGGTGGTTTTCTGACCCAGAACTGTCAGTGGTTTTTTTTTTGTTTGTTTGTTTCAAGTGGGTGTTTGTTTTTTTTTTACTAATTTTAACATAATTGTAAAAAAATATTTGTATTTAAACAATTACATTTCTGCATAATGTATTAGAATTTTGCATAAATTCACTGCAATTTCAACACGATGGGGGGTTATTCATCAAAGTCCGAATTCGCCTTCCATAGTGTCTTCCACGACTGTTCATGTCAATACGATTAGGAAGTCACGAATTCAATTCTCCTTATTCATGAAGCAGCGGACAGCATCAGACGCCATCGCATGCATAGTGTGGCATAGTCAGTCGCACAATAGTAGGATGAGAAGTCATGCGGAGTGAGGAGAATTCCTCCAGTGAAGGGCAGTGACGTCAGCCTCATCATATCCCACTAACTGTATATAAATGAAAAATACTTATTTTTATATGTCACCTTGTGCCTAGTTCATATTTAGACTAATTTAGACTAATCTACTAAGACTAATTTAGTCACAGTTGCCATTGTTAGTTTTGAATGAATAGTCAGCTTACGCAACATTGAAGCCCTGCCATCAACCCCTCAATTCGCCACTCTTTTTTGGCGAAGGCAAACAGGTGAATTTGAAGCAGTACACCTTGAAGAATCCTCCTCTTCGACAGACTCTGTCGAATGCTGAATAGCCGAATTACCTGTGCATGCAAATTGATACAAAGGGCTCCGTAAGTCCGCGACTGGAGTAAGTGGCAGAATTGGTCGCGAATTCATCACATCGCAGAGATTGTTGAATAAGCGAAGTTGGAGAAGTCGCGAATGGACGTGAATACGAGCATATACGCGACTGTTTGACCTTCGATGAATAACCCCCAATGTCTTTTCATGTGATTTTGACAGGATTTTCAGAATTTCATCTAACGCCTGTGCAATAAAAAAATAATAGCTTAAAAAATAGTTCTAGGATAATTTGCCATTGGTCTTTGGTTTTCAAACTGTGCAGTTTATTTTGATTGTTATCCTAGAAACATGACACTGATTTCAAGGAACAACTATGAGACTCTTAGTAACAATTAGAGAAATAATTTTAAAAAAATTAAAATAAAATTGAATAAAAAGTCATATATTAAATCAGCTTAATAACTGATAGCTTCAGTGACGAAAGCAAACAGAAAAGTAGAGGCAGAACAGGAAGGCAAGTGTATCAGAAATAAAATTTAAAAAAATGGAAGACCATCTCCAAATTACTCTAATTCTCTTGTCTACAACATTCCATAATATGAACCTATAAGTGAACAGAATGCTTTCAGTCTTTCACTGAATGAAATGGGTCAAGAGGGAACTAAACAGAGATTGACAGAGGCTACAATAGCGTACCTCACATCCTCCCAGATTTCTGATTGGCTGTTTACAGTGACATCATTAATGAGGTCACTG
>WMED01004890.1:2604-20140 GCA_019650415.1 Pipa parva
TTTGCACTGATATGAAATTATTTGTACATGATAATTGGGACGTTTATTATTACAACGCCCCCTTTTCCAGTTAATGCTAACTGCTGGTTGATTGATATGGGCTACTATACCACTGTAATGTTGATGAATACCCATTTGTGTTTGGAAAAATTGAGTCCTTTGTATGTAATATTTTCTGCCGCTCCTCAAGTGCATTTATCGTTGGTAGGCAAGTTTTAATTTGGTGTGTGCAGTATTGCCTATGATTAGAATTTTCAGCTGCTAAATCATTTTATATCTGTGTATGTGTTGAGCTGGGAATGGGGTTGTCACCATTACATCAACTCCTTTGTGCTAGTGATTTCAGCAGCACTTGCACTTTGCCTACAGAGTCATCTCTCATTTTCACATTAAATTCCCCAGAAGGTACTGGCAGATTGACTGCAGTGACTTTTATCTAATGAACTGCATTATATAGCAGCCAATAGATATGAATAAGGACCCAATGTACTGCTAGCTTTTTTTCCTATTTAATCATTTGATCATTGATAAATGTTTTACATAAGCAGTCTGCATATTATTTATTGTTAAAGAACAAGCAAAGACTAACAAATATTTTTTTGGGGCTAGAATTGAACAACTTGATGCAAAGATCTGACTGCACTTGTCCAAATGTACAGTACTACAATAGTAGCCCCACGTGGCCTTTGCCTATAAAGTTATCACCTCTGCATCTCCACATTATTTTCAACTAACAGTACTGCACGTTGTCACTGTACCCTGGCTCCTGGAGGTGTGTAAAATAGGCTAAACAAAAACTCTAAATATATATCTGTCAAATAAATCTGAAAGTAAGTAAATCTGAAAGTGATTGACAGGTGTGTGGGCGGACATTAGGAACAGGGGAAAGGAACGAAGGTGGAGCAGGGAAATGAAAAGGAAGGATTAAGGAAGTGGGAGGATCAGATCTGAGGAGAGATCAGAGGGGACAGATAAGATAGAGAGGTGATCAAGATAAAAAACTTAAGAAGACGACTTACAGCATGTCTTTGGAGTCACTGTTGGGAAAGATCAGAGGAGCTGCAGCGGCCAGAGGGACCAGATGGCTGGAGGAGCAGATTGCTGAGTGGAACACTGCTGATCCTGAGCCAGAGGGGAAACCCAGAAGGAGAGGTAGGCCTCCTGCATGTTTAAGCCCCAGTTCAGAAGCCAGTAAAAGCGGGGGGCGAGCAAACACCAGTTGTAGGCAGGCACTGGGAGGCAGAGAACCAAGCACCAGCAGCAGGCAGGCACTGGGATGCAGAGGAGCCCAGCAGAGAGGAGTAACACAGCCGGCAGGGAGAATCGCGGCTGCATCAGTGTGCTCCCAATCCCCAGCAAGCAGGAGAGTGCGGTCACATGACCGGCATGGCGCAAAAAGAGGAGGACAGCGCACACAGAGGGAGCTGGCACACTGGGAGACAGCACAGAAGCCAGAATGGAGAGGGGGAGAGCAAGGACAAGGCGCACATCCACTGCCACCAATGAAGAAAGTGACAGCATGCTGCAGGCAAGCACAGGGGAGACGGCAGTTTCTGGCACTATTTCCCATAGGTCACCACGGCCTGTGGGAGCACGGCTATTACCCATCAGGGAATTTCAAGAGGAGGCAGATGAAGCAGGTGCTGCTGGTCTGGACGCAGGATTCCCGGGAGGTTACACAGCAGCGGCCAGTGGTGAGTGCTCACAAATGGGTGAGGCAATGGAAATTGGTAACGCAGTGGAATTTGGAGGGGTGCTGTAGTCCATTAGGCATATCCTTACGGCATGGGACGCTAGTTCTGGAGGTAACTTGCCCGGTAGGAGGGAATTACAGAGAGCATGGGGCAGTAATGTCGAAAGGGAATATGTCCCATGTCAGAGTGGAGGATTGGTGACACAGACAGGGGAAGAGTGTGTGAGTCCAGCACCTTCAATAGTACTCCCGATAGCGCCTGTGGTGACTGCAGTTAACACGGCCCGGGTACCACAAGCCACGGGTCATATGACCACAGCTGCCACAGAGAGCTCAGGGATTGTGGTGGCAGGTACGCCCAGGGGAGGGTTGTATTTTTGCTCAGTGGGCCCATTGGGGGCACATTTAAGATTGGAGGTGAAGGAAAAAATATGGAGAGGAGAATTCGTGGAGTTATATTCTTTACTACCGTCAGAGGAGTTTACTGACAGAGGAGATAGTAAAGAAAGGGAGAGGAGGAGAGAGGATGAAGAAAAGTGGCCGTATAGACAGATTCCCAAAACTTTTGGGACATGGCTCAGGGTGTTCTGCATATTTGCTAGTGTAATGGGGGAAAAGAAACCAGAACTATGCTCGGGCCTTTTCTGTTATGTGGATGAAATATGGTCGGCATGTAGGGATTTTGGGGGTACTGCATGGTGGAATTATGACGAGCATTTTAGGCAGTGAATGGCGGCATGCCCCAGTATGCGTTGGGACCATAAGGATATTAATTTATGGTTGAGGATGATGGGTCCCCAGAGAAGCAATCCCTTTCAAGGGGGCGCCGGGGGGCAGGGAACCCACTCGACAGTCTCTGGCGCGAAAAAGGGCGGGTTCTGCTATGCATATAATGACGGCCAATGTACATGGAGTAACTCCTGTAAATTCAAGCATGAATGCTCAGGCTGTGGGGGAGTACACCCAGCGGTTAGATGTTTCAAGAGAGGAAAAGGGTATAAGACCAATTGTAATACTGCAAATGGGGAAAACGCCAGTGAAGTTAGACGCAATGCAGCCATGGCTAGACAGCTACAGTAGAAAGGAGGAGGCCAAACTACTAATGGAGGGTTTTAAAAATGGCTTCTGGATACCATTTAAAGAGAAAATAGCGGAGCAGGGGGTGTGTAAGAATTTGAAATCTGTTATGGAATTTCCACATATAATAAATGAGAAGCTGGAGAAAGAGGTTAAATTAGGGAGGATGGCAGGTCCGTTTAATAACCCGCCAATACCCAACCTGAGGGTATCGCCTTTAGGGGTGGTGCCAAAAAAGGAGCCGGGAAAATACCGCATGATTCACCACCTATCTTATCCGATAGGAGGGTCGGTGAATGATGGTATCAGCAAAGACGTTTGCTCTGTGATTTATACATCATTTGATAAAACGGCGCTGCTAGTTTGTAGAATACAAGAAGGTTTTTAGCGATGAGCACTAATATTTAACCATATAATATATGGTGCTAACCGATGGAGTAAGGTAAATACAAGCAGTTCAAAAAAAAAGGGAAAGTACTCACTTAATCGGTGCACTCAAAAAAGTATTTAAACTTTATTCAATATATCAACAACATGTGTTTAAAGCCAAGATATAAAAAAGGGGGATTAAAAACAATTAAAAAGGGGGGGTATCCTCACATCTTGTCAATCACTGCCATCTTAATAGAATAATAATAAACAATCATAATTGATAAATCATGAAGCAGAGTGTATAAACCTGGCTACATTACCGTCTCTGTCATCAGTCCAGTCAGTAGTAACTGTTGGAAAAGTTAGAATCAGTCTGTATGACTGATAACCGCTGAACAGCTGGAAGGAAAAAGTAATCCAAATATCCTTGAGACCGGGTACGAGCACAGGACAAAAAATATGTGGCAAGGGAAGAGGATCGGACGCGTTTCGTCCATACAAAGGGACTTCTTCTAGCGATATAACAATCGGTCTATAAATCTCGGCTTATAAAGGTTATTTCCGCAATTGACGTCAATCACGTGACCACGCAATAACGTCATCGCGCTGCTAGTTTGGGGAGCAGGCCCTGGGGGCCTATTGGCAAAGGTAGATGTTGAGTCGGCCTTTAGATTACTTCCAGTACACCCTGGCTGCCAACACCTGCTGGGCTGTTATTTTGAAGGCAAATGCTATATAGACCAGTGCCTTCCGATGGGATGTTCTATCTCATGCTCATATTTTGAAACGCTCAGCAGGTTCATAGAATGGGTAGTTAAAAGGGAGGCAGGTATTAACTCAATTGTCCATTACCTTGTGTATTGGGGCGGGCGGGTCAAATGATTGTAACTGGCTATTAAGCACATTGCAATGGATAATGGGAAAATTTGGAATCCCCTTAGCAACGGAGAAAATTGTTTAAAGTTTTTGGGGATTGAGATTGATTCGGAGGCTATGGAATGCAGATTACCAGAGGAAAAGATAAGGGACTTAAAGGAGCATATAGGTAAGGTCAAGGGGTCCTGTAAAACTACCCTTCGCGATATACAATCATTGGCCGGTAAGCTTAACTTTGCTTGTCGAATCATCCCAATGAGCAGGGTGTTCACGAGGAGGTTATCACTAGCAATGAAGGGAGTCAAAAAACCATCACACTTTGTTAGAGTAACAAAGGGAATGACAGATGATTTAGTGGTATGGGAGGAGTTCTTAACGGAATATAATGGAATATCTTTGATTTTAGGCCCCGAAATTACATCAGAGGATCTTAGACTTTTTACGGACGCAGCAGGCTCAGCAGGATTTGGGGCATATTTCAATGGCCAATGGTGTGCTGAGCAATGGCCAGAGGCATGGCAGGAGGCAGGAATTACAAAAAATATTATGTTTTTGGAATTATTTCCGGTAGTAGTGGCGTTCGAAATATGGGGAGCAGAGCTGGCCAACAAAAAAGTCAGGTTATTTTCAGATAACAAAGGAGTAGTGGAGGCGATTAATAACTTTACAGCGTCATCCACATTAGTCCTCAGATTACTAAGTCATCTGGTAAAAGATTGTTTACGTATCAACGCATGGTTGAGAGCAAGTCATATACCAGGGGTAGACAATGTAATTGCAGATTCTCTTTCTCGTTCGCAGTGTGACATCTTTCGGGCAGTGGCACCAGAAGCGGAAGCGGAAGGGAGGAGATGCCCGGAGATATTGTGGCGGTTGGCTGCAGAGGATTAGGAGGGGTTATACAAGGTTTGTGGTCCACAAGTACTTGGGCAGTGTCTAGGAAAGTATGGGAGGAATGGGAAAGATAACGCAGGCAGCAGGGGGTGCTATTAATCAAGAGCGGTTAGTTGCGGTTTTATTATGGATGCTTATGAGGCTGCAAAAAAAAAAAAAGGTAATAATTTGGGTATGGGGGCATGTTGATTGTGTTCAGTTAACTTAATGTGGTTATTGTTGTTATCATACACAGATGTTCCCAGGTTCAGAATTTGAATCATCTGTCACTCGTTCATTTGCCGGGCTTGGAGGAGGGCACTAGTCCGCCGGGATGGCCCATGGCTAGGCTTTCCTGCGGGCCAGGTAGGAGTGAGGTGGTCCAGTAAAGGAGGTATGCTCTGTGATAAAAGAGTTATACCCCAAAATTTGGATAGTTTATTCAGGGATTATTCCTAGGTTGACATGGTGCAATGAGAAACAACCAAGAGCCTTGGAAAAGTCTAGGAAGAAGGTTAATAACATGATTTTCAGTTTTGTTAAAAAGTTGGATGGGTTTACTGTTGAACACAAGGACTTTGATATGAAGGAAAAACAACTGTGGAGTAAGGACAAGGTCCATTTATCGGATGTGGGTATGGATTTGTTTATGTTAGGTCTGAGGGAAGGAGTGGAAAGGGCCGTAGCAGAGTTGTGGGGATGGGACTGCCCATTATAAGGGGTCATATGGGCAGCCCTTGGCGGAGTGTAGGGGAATGCTTGCCGGTGTTAGTGCATCTCAAGGGGAGATGTGGTATGCAAACTGGGCACTACGTAGGCGAGGGCCCAAGCTGGTGAGATGTGGTGTGCAAACTGGGCACTACTTGGGCGAGGGCCCAAGCTGGAGTATAAGTGGCTACCCTGTTAAGTGACATATGGACTGGGATATGTCATATGGACTTGGGAATTGGATATCCCTTCTCTGAGCACCCACCCTTACATTGCAGCCGGTTTCCCAGGATTGAGCAGGTAAATACACAAACCAATTACCCTGTTAAGTGAGACCAGCCTTAGAGGGAGAAGGATGGTGGCAGAGAGGTAGTCACTATACGAAAAAGAAGGGGCAAGCATTTCAAACTCTGCTATGTTACTGTTGTTTAATAAAGCTGCCGCCCATTGTACCCACTCTATGTAGTTGTGTGTTTTATTTAGATAAGTTGGTTATAGTGATAAGTACGGTAGCACTGCACACTACACCAGTCAATGCAGCATGCATTTCAACTGATTTTGTCTAAGCATCACAGTCTGTGCATTTTATGGGTTATAATGGGGATGATCTGGCAACCTTACCTATAATTTCCAGATGACTTCAACTATTAACTCTTTTTTGTTTTAATTCTTTCAAATATCAATGGGTTCACTGAATACCTATAAAATAATATAAACAGTTTATCCCTGTAACTACTGGAGCATTGTGTCACAGGGATTATGTTGAATTGCTGTTCTAATTGCCATTATCTTCATGTGATTGAATTATATGCTTGATTTATTTGACAGTAATGCCTTGACATTCTAGTCAGGATATTTTTCCTTAGTCCCCAAGTAAGCATTATCTCCTGCACTCCCAAAATTAAAAACAGTGTTGTTTATTTTGACATAGTAAAACAGGATTCAAGTCATCCAAAATCGTTTAAAAGCCTAAATAGCGCCTTTTTACTATGTCAAAGTAAACAACGCTGTTTTTAATTTTGGGAGTGCTGGAGATTTTGTTGTGCACACTTCCAGGACTGGGTCTATCCTCTTTGGCACCCCATTGGATTTCACAGGCTTTTTACTGTTTGCTGCGGATTGCAGGGATTGAGCGGTCCTAAAATTTGTTGCTTCCCAAGTAAGCATTGACAAGAACACTGGCTTGGGGGAGG
Source organism: Pipa parva (assembly GCA_019650415.1). Classification (NCBI taxonomy): domain Eukaryota; kingdom Metazoa; phylum Chordata; class Amphibia; order Anura; family Pipidae; genus Pipa; species Pipa parva. The sequence goes on from WMED01004890.1 coordinate 9,397, forward strand.
TACTACAATCACAAAATGGATGCTGTACTGTTTACCCTGCCTTGCATGTAAAGACTGACATCTGGATCTAGGTAAATTAAATACAGGTTGTGTCTGGTGATTAGGCTGTTCTACGTTTTACTGACCTACAACGAGGCATTCTATCTGGGCCTTAGTGTTTAACTACTTTAAATTTGTGAAGTGTAGCTTTAAATTAATGGTGGCGCTAGCTTCTTCAAAATTCAGCATGCAGCCACCAACTAAAACCATTGCTCTTAGCACTGAAGTTGCATTTATATATGTTGTCAGAATTAATGGTAATTATGAGGTATGGCTGTATATCTATAGTACTTTGCAGTAAATTTGTTTCCAAAGAGTATTACTGACATAACTTCTAATGCGCACACTCTCAACAAAAGTACATTTGAAATGACACCTTTACTAACGAATTGTGAAGATAACCATTGCAAGCATTCAAGACTCCACTGTACCTTCATCTGGCAGATTACCTAGTCCTTCGACTCAACTATCCACCTAGCAGGGAGGGAAATTCACTGGATTATTAATATTTCACTTTTGTAGTTCAAATGTAATTTTTTTTTACAATTCATGAATTTAATGAATGGACTTGGGTAAAGCTAAATGTTATTCATTTGCTTGCAATAGTGCCAACATGTGGCTGCAGTCTAAACGCATTATTAAATATATTCTGGTATTTAAACTAAGCTTGCTACAATATTACTGACATGCAGCAATGGAGGTTACTCCAATAACCTTGGTTTATGGAGACTAATAAATGTTAAGCTTGGAAAAATTGTCTCGTGTAACTTTAAGACAAAGTTCCAGGAGTTGAGATTTTTTTACTGCAAAATATTTCTAAGTCACAACATCTGCTTTGCATTTTAAATATTTAAATTTCGATTTAGTTATTCTTATTATTATTACTTTGGACTTAAACAGCGCTGATGGTTTACAATTAGGAACAGCATGTTTTGCATACAAATGATGGTTTCAAGGAGCATTGTTAAGGAAACAGAACTCTTATTTAGCTGAAATTTAAGCAGCATGTGAAATGTCAAGTATAGCTAAGTATGTGTAGCTCAGGACCAATAATTTGCACTTTCATCTTTCTACTTATTTTATTATTTACCAAAGGCTCTGGGGGTTATTCATCAAAGTCTGAACAGTTGTGTATATGCCCGTATTCATGTCCATTCGCAACTTCTCCAACTCTCCTTATTCAACAGTCTCTGAGATGTGACAAATTCGCGACCAATTCTGACACTTACTCCAGTTTCCGATTTACGGAGCTCTTGGCATCAATTTGCATGCGTGTGCACAGGTAATATGGCTATTCAGCATGTGACGGATTCTGTTGAAGGAGCGGATTCTGCAGTGTGTACTGCTCCGATTTCACCTGTTTGCCTTCGCCACAAAAGAGTGGCGAATTGAGGGGTTTGATGGTAGGGCTCCAGTGTTGCATAAAGCAACTATTTATTCAGAAGTACCAATGGCGACTGCAACTGAATTAGTCTATTATTAAACATGAACTAGGGACAAGGTGACATGTAAAAATAAGTATTTTTCACTTATATACAGTTAGTGGGATATGATGAGACTGACATTACTGCCCTTCACTGGAGGAACTTTCCTCACTCCGCATGACTTCTCATCCTACTATTGTGCGACTGACTATGACGCACAATGCATGTGACGGCGTCTGTTGCTCTTCACTGCTTCAGGAATAAGAAGTGAATTCGCGACTTCCTAGTCGTATTGATGTGAACAGACGCGGAGTCACTATGAAAGGCGAATTCAGACTTTGATGAATAACCCCCTTTATGTATCATTTTATTTATAAAGCACCACAAATTTACGCAGCGCTGTACAGTTCAGAAATACAAGTATAATACAGACATGGGAAAGTGCATTAAACAATACAAGATTAATATCAGAAGGATAGTTCACTTTACGTGCCAGGTTGTGGTTGACATTAGAGGTGGTAAGTCCCTGCCCAGAAGAGCTTACAATTTAAATCTGTAATTATATTGAAGTAAAATATGAATTGTGTTTATATAGTAAAATCTTTTTCTAAAAGTAAAAGTGAGTGAGGTGAGGTGAGGGCTTTCCTCTTAAGAGTAATGGACAGCTGCAAATATAACATATATTTATTTTAACATATAGGCCTAAATAGGTACTTTAAGAGCTTCATGACCTGGAGTTCCACTCCTCATCCAGTGATGAAGACTGGGGGGTGGGGATTAATTACTCAATTTGTGTCAGCAAGGGTGTTGGGCTACATGGATTTCAACTTATCTGGTGGCTTTGGGGGAAAAAGGGGGCAGGATTTGAGTGGGATAGCGTGGGTTGGATGAGAGGGGCACTGCAGACCTGGTCCAGAGAACTTGGAGATTTCCTCAGAGATCCGGTATTTTCTTTGCAAATCTGGAGTCTTCATTTGAAACCCGGCAAGTTCCTTGGTCTGCTAGGAATTATCTGACATTGAAATATATTTAAAAGCAATTGCTATAATTCAGGCAACTATTGTCCATCTATAATACTGCAACTAAAACACAATAAAATAGTTACATTGTCCTTTCTTATGCTGTTGTCATTAATGTAGAATAAGATAGTTATGGTAATCCATGTGAAGATGACATCACTTTGCTTCAATACATCTATTTATGACAAATTTGTTACAATGCACCACAATTACAATTCATCTGTCACTGCTCCTAAAAGAGTTTATTAACTAAAGTCCGAAATGCTACGTATAGGTGTAAATTCGCCAGATAAAGACAGTTGCAATAGGCTGCTACTGTCGTGTCTTTATAATGAGAATATTGTCGCAGTCGCGACTTTATTATGGGAAAATTGTTGCAATTTTAACTTTAAAAATTTGTCGTGGATTTGCTATGGGAATCCGCTGTTGAGAATTCGACAGTGGAATTCGCACCTTAAAGAATAACCCCCAGTCTGTGTTCATGTCATGACACCAAATGTGTGAAAAAGGCCAAAGAGCAACAGTGTTTCTAGAAATGGCTACTAGCTGGGAATTCAGGAAGATGAAGTTCACTAGTTACATGTTCACAAACTTGGCATGTTCCATTAGATAAAGTATTAGGAAATTGCTTTATTATATTATACAGACAATGCACAAAAAAAAAGTGGAATCTGGCGTACTAATTATTGATCTATATATTTTCATCAAGCTCACCGTCTTTTTTTTTTTTGTTTAATTTTAGGAACTTTTTAATACTAATCCATTAGTATCACACTAAGGATAATGTGTTCAACGAGTCCAGACAACTGGGTGAAGTTTGATGATGAAAATCTGTTCCAATTTCCAGAGAAGTCTCAGCATTACCCACAAGGGAATCACTACATACATAAAGCAAGTAGACTTAAACTGAATCTGAATATGCCTCCAGGAAATACCATGTCTTCCAATTCTACCACTCCACATTTATCACCAGTCATTGATTATTTTTTCAGTCCAGATCCTCCAAGTAACTCAACTTTTTGTACCCCTAACAGAGATTGTTCAGAGAGCCCTTGTACCTCACGATCTGGGTCTTTTATTCTAAATCCTGTTGCAGACGTTTCAAGGGTTCCTTCATCTGCCTTATCAGAATCACCAGCTGCAAGAAGTCCAAATGTACTTTCCAACATTCCATTCTCTTCAAATTCCAGTTTCTCCAATTCAAATCATCCCAGAGATGCATATATTAATTATTTGGGAAATCAGTCAGTGACTGCTAATTTTCAAGACCCTGAAAGTTGTTTTGCTTTTTCAAGCCCATTTTGGAATAATAACTCAAATATTGTGATATCCTCATCTCAGTTGCCCACAGTTTCTAAGGACATAATACCCATGGAGCTAGACTACAACAGGAAAAAAAATCTTGAAAACCAAAAAAGTCTTAATAAATGTTCTTTTTCATATGTCTGTGAAAAGCTACAGCTTTTAAAAACAGAAGATCCACTCAACAATCTAGGACCGGTAGGTTTAGAGAGTGACAGTCCGTCATTTGTTCCCCAAAGTCTTTTTAGAAGCCAAAAAAAACATGGGTGGCCTTTTATGTTAAGGATTCCTGAAAAAAAGAACATGATGTCTTCCAGACAATGGGGTCCTATTTATATAAAAGTTCTATCTGGGGGAATTCTGCAGATGTATTATGAAAAAGGTCTTGAGAAGCCATTCAGAGAATATCAGCTGGAGCCATTTTGCAGGCTGTCAGAACCAAAGCTAGAGAACTTAAATGTTTCAGAAAAAATACACACAGTTAAGATAGAGCATGTAAGCTACATGGAAAAAAGGAAATATCACCCCAAACCAGAAGTTGTCCATGAAGCAGAAGTTGAACAGATGTTTAAATTGGGAACAACAGATTATGAGGATTTCAAGGACTTCCTTACAACAGTAGAAGAGGAGCTAGTAAAGTTGCCATCTCCTGCTAAGATGAAAAGAATGTATGAGGAACCAGAAATGATTGTAGAGATGGTGGACAGTTTGTGGGGAAAAGTAAATAAAGATGGAAAACTGGTGGAAGTATCTGTAATGTGCCAGTTGCACTGTCTTTGTTTTATTAACAGTGGTATAGAATGTTTTTTAACTCTGAATGATGCTGAACTCCATAATGTATCTAGGAACTATTTTAATAAAGAGAACCCACAAACCTTGATTGATATAATTGACTACCATTTCCATAAGTCTGTGAAAATTCATGAATTTCAGAAATCCAGAATAGTTAAATTTATTCCAGTCGATGCCTGTCGATTTGAGCTCATGCGCTTTAAGACATTTTTTCACGAGGAAGAACTTCCTTTTTCAGTAAAGACCTCAGCACTAGTGCAGGGAGCATATGTGGAACTTCAGTCTTTCATAAATATGTCTCTTAGTACTACAGATCCATTAGTGATAAATTCAACAAAATATTGTGAAAATATTACTGTACAGTTTCCAGTTCCTGCACAGTGGAGGAAAGCACTTTGGACTGTTAGTTTACAGAGGCAGAGGTCCCTGAAAACAAAAATGAATCGGAGGGCTTGTCTGGGATCTTCATGTGAAATAGAATCCGAGCCTGTGATACAAGTATCAGTTGGAACAGCAAAATATGATCATGCGTACAAGGCTGTTGTGTGGAGGATTGACCGGCTACCAGATAAAAATAGTAAATATATCTTGTTCTATTTGGAAATAAGGTCTTGCATATTTATGTTACCTATATTAATATAGGTGACTCAGGTTGTGGAAAGGATTAGAAATATATTTACCAGCCACAGCAAATTGTCACGTTTAAAATGAACTCTTTTATTCTCTGTATAACTGGAAATTATAAGATTAAGGATAAAAGTCTTATTCCTTTATTTTGCCCTGGCTGAACTACCAGAAATGATGAGCATTATTCCAGGATATTAATGCCCTGTGTTGTCTTGAAATTGTACACATGAAAATTAATTTAAACAATAGCAGCTGCTAAAATGGAGTTCATTGCTTTCTCATGGGTCACACACCAGTGGATTAAATATTCTGCCTTTGCACAAATCTCATATCACCCTGTGATGATAAACTTATCAGACTGCACTGGTGAAAACAATGGTTTATTTGTAGTGCCATAGCCCGAGTCAGGCTAGTGGACTATACATTTCTGTTTAAAAAATAGCTTGTATCAGATTTATAAAGTGGCATGCACTGCCTTGTTGATAGAAGAAGCATGGCCATTATCCTAATCGAGATTAACTTTTTTAGAATTAAAGTAAATCATGGTTTTAATTATACTAAACAGCAAACAATTTTAAGACACAAACAGTTTTATTTCTAGTGATTTCTAGTTATCCCTTTAAGTCAAGCTTGACTCAAAATCTTACCAGGTTACATTTGATTGGCTGTAGGTGAAAGAGTTGTTAGAAACAAATCACTTGCTATGACAGTGTGACTTACATGTCCATTGGCTACAAAAAATAAAACACTGGCCACTGTTTATAGTTACTTTTTTTTTGTCTGATAGCCAATATCTGCATTTTGTATCCAGTACTGAATAAAAGAGTTAATCTAAATAAGCAAGCTATGGCTATTTTTCCAGATATCATTTTCTGACGTTTGAAGCATTGTTAATCATAAACTGATAATGTAATTTTTTACACTTCTTCATGCTAATTTGTGAGACAATACAAGGGAAAAACTATAGATACTGTTGTATTAAAGGTATTGGAGCACTAAAAGAGTAATGTAGATTTAAAATAAAAATTGTAATGTGTGCAGATATTCAGATCAAGGAATATATATATCTGCAGAGCCATAAGAATAAACCAACATTTGTATAAGTAAAAAAAAATAGTGGTGAAACCGCTTCCATTAAATTATCCCTCGCTTTACTGACCTTTTATGAAAATACCCTGTAATCTCAAGCCAAAAGGTATCTGAAGAGTAATTACCTCTTGAGAATAATAAGGAATGCTTTAGTTAACAGCCAAGCACCGTATTGTAAAACATAGACAGGAGTATTTATAGCAGTAGATTTAAATCAGTCCTGCTACTAATCAAATCCTCCAAATATTAGAATGTGCAGAAAATGTGTCTTAACACTTTGCATCATGGGGGGAAAAAATATGTGTAATTTAGACTTGGGTTGTGTTGTTACTTAGGGGTATTTAATTAGGACCATTTGTGGTGATGATCTGCATGGTATGCCACTTTCAATTTGGTGTAGAATTCTAGAGGGAACATGTTCTCCGTCTGTACTAGTTTCAGGAAAAACTGAATATATTCATTATGCCAACTGGAGTTTCAAGGTGATTAAGTTTTCTGTTTCAGTTTAAATTGGAGTGTATGTTTGGTATAATTTGGGACTGATAAAAATATTTTACACCGTTTTTTTTGTGCTTCCTAAATTTTAAAACAAATTCTAAAGTGCAGTGATATTTTAAATATTTTGATATAAATATTTCTTTAAATATTTTATTTCTGCACCAGATTTGCGCTTCCAATATCCTTAGCTTGAAAGGCTTATTCATCAAAGTGTGAATTTACATCTGTCAGAGTGTAGCATTGCAAATGAACACTAATTTATAAAGCTCCGACTGATTGGCAGTCCGCTCCTCCATATTCACTAAGCAGAAGATTCCCTCTGAAGAAGCAGAAAGCTATGGATGTTATTGAACGCATTGTCCGGTGAAGTCAGTGATAGGATGTGTAATGATGAAAATTCACCCAAGCAAAGTGAAATGACATCATATTCTCATGATTCCCATGGTTTTGTTTAAAGGAGAAAATGTCACTATAACTGTATCTTAGATTAATGCCTAAATACTATTAATAGGCAGGATTGATTATAAGGAAGGACATTGTCACCACATTTTGATAACCAACAAGTGATTTTTACATCCCTTTCTATCTAACAGTATTCTTAGTTCATGTTGTCACTTGGTTGCTATATATTGTTTGACTTTTGAGTGTACAGTCACCTTAGGCTAAACCAGAGCCCTTCCATCAACCCCCTACACTAACATATTCATCTAGTGAAGTCAAACTGGCATGTATGGAACAGTATGCCTTGGTGAATTTGCCACTTTTATGCCCTCCATTGCTTAGTAAATACTGTAGATGAAACTCAAGTGCATGCGCATACAAAGTGATGCAAATAGGTGCATAAGTCCGTGATCGCCAGAGGGTGTCTATTGGACAGAGTTTGATGAATATGAAAAGCTGGGAAAGGGGCCAATTAATGCAAATTCACACATCTACACGTATGTTCTCACTTTGATGAATAACCTCCATCTGAGTGTTTAGTGTTTTTGAAGAAGCCATATTTTCCAATACGGTATGGAGATTAGAAAAGAGAGGAAAGATTTTTTTTTGACAAATATGCCATATTTTTTTTTCCAATACCTAAAATATATAAATAGTCATTAAATTTACATGGTGTTCGTAATTGTATTATAATGAAAAATCACTTTGAGCTCCCATTCACAAATAAGCTCATGATGAAAAGAAATCGAAATATTGTAATAAAATAAAGTACAGCACTGTATATTTCAGGGTATGTTCCAAGGAGTCATGTTGATTCTGCTGGAAAGTTATTAGATTCAGGGACACTTGCGACACATGCTGGAATGCTCACAAACTGATTGTATTTAAATAACATGCAGTCACTGGAGCCAAGAATTTTCCACTGATTTGGTCATTTTATTCTATGCATTGTGTTTCTCCTTGACAAAAGTTTATATTTTATTAAAGGTCATGATCAGCCACACAGTTTGTCCTGCAGACTGGAACTTGGCTCAGACCAGGAGATACCACATGACTGGAATCCATTTGCAGAGGTGCACTTTGTCATGCCTGTTACATGCGCCTCTGGGGCAGAGGTAAAATCAGTGGGTATTGAGAACGATTTGCAACCCCAGAAGCACATCACTCAGAAAGCTTTCTACAATATACAGGTATTGTAAAATGCCTCACGTGTTGTCTTCCTGTATGATTTCCTATATTACAAACCGGATTCCAAAAAAGTCCAAAGACACTAAACAAATTGTGAATAAAAACTGAATGCAATGATGTGGAGATGCCAATATCTAATATTTTATTCAGAATAGAACACAAATCACAGATCAAAAGTTTAAACTGAAAGAATGTATCATTTTAAGGGAAAAATATGTTGTTTCAAAATTTCATAGCGTCAAGTCGTCAACAAATCCCAAAAAAGTTGGGACAAGGCCATTTTTTACCACTGTGTGGCATCCCCCTTCTTCTTACAATACTCAACAGACGTCTGGGGACAAAGGAGACCAGTTTCTCAAGTTTAGAAATAGGAATGCTCTCCCATTCAAGTCTAATACAGGCCTCTAACTGATCAATTGTCTTGGGCCTTCTTTGTCGCACCTTCCTCTTTATGATGCACCAAATGTTCTCTATAGGTGAAAGATCTGGACTGCAGGCTGGCCATTTCAGAACCCAGATACTTCTCCTACGTAGCCATGATGTTGTGATTGCTGCAGAATGTGGCCTGGCATTATCTTGTTGAAAAATGCAGGGTCTTCCCTGAAAGAGATGACGTCTAGATGGGAGCATATGTTGTTCTAGAACCTGAACATAGTTCTCTGCGTTAATGGTGCCTTTCCAGACATGCAAGCTGCCCATGCCACAAGCACTCATGCAACCCCATACCATCAGTGATGCAGACTTCTGAACGGAGCGTTGATAACAACTTGGGTTATCCTTGTCCTCTCTGGTCCGGATGACATGGCGTCCCAGTGTTCGATAAAGAACTTCAAATTGTGACTCATCTGACACTAATTAAGTCAATTGACCTAATTAGTGTTAATTGGTCTTCCAGCTATTCATTATATGCTCAATTTCCTTTTTCCAACCACTTATTGCTACTTGTCCCAACTTTTTTGGGAGATTTGTTGACACTGTGAAATTTTGAATCAACATATTTTTCCTTTAAAATGTTACATTTACTCAGATTAAACTTTGATCTGTCATCTATGTTCTATTACGAATAAAATATTGACATTTGCCATCTCTACATCATTGCATTCAGTTTTTATTCACAATTTGTTTAGTGTCCCAAATTTTTTGGAATCCGGTTTGTAGTTCCCCTATTTAAAAAATTGTCAAAAAAAAAAAAATGTTAGTAGTGATAAGTAAAAACAATGTGATTTTATTTTAGGTTTTTACCATCCAATGCAGTTTACATTTTTTAATTTGTTGATTGGTGAAAGAAGTGCATTTCTATTGCGGTGGTAAAAATAGACATAGGGGTTAATTCAACAAAGTGCGAACTTACCTCCCGGTCCTTGGATTCACCTCGCCAACACTGTTACGCGCTCGCTTCTGTTCTACACAAGGACATCAGCGAACGCTTTAAAGGTATTCCAGTCTCGGTGAGGCGACTCGAGTGGTCGAGTCGAGTGTCTGTAATACCAGTTTGAGTTAGGCTTCATCAAACAAATTCTATAAGGGCGAAATTTATTAAACTCAAAAAAGCCCATACAATATAGCTACCTTTCCATGGATATATTTCATTAAAAAAGTTTGTCACGGCAAGTATTGCACGAGTCAAATCTCGCCATACTTACCGGGAGAAACTTCAAATCATTCTCCCGAGTTATTAAACTCGGAAAAGCGCAAACGGCTTTCGCCCTTTGGGATCAAAATAAAAATTCAGGGTGAAAATATACAGAAAACTAAGCTGAGAGCTTCTTGTTTAAGAGCAGGGAATAAAAGTATTCTTGCAGAGCACAAATAGAGATATTAAAAAAAATAATGAAAACAACTGTCTAGTAATATATAATATAACTGCGGGAGAGCAGGAAAAATACTGCTTAGTTAATACTTTACCAGCCGTAAACCTGCTTGGCTCATCGTATTTTCCTGAACAGTGATATACTACAAAATTGCCTACGTATGGCACTACAAACGGATTTTTTCAGTGTCCTAAATACACGCTTAGCACCTTAGTTAGAAAGAAAGATTCCTTTCTATTTATCTTCTTGAAAAAGTTCTTCCAGTGGGTAAATTACTTTCTGCAACTAGAAAAGACATGCAGAAATGTAAATGGTTTTATTGTTCCTAAATGAATAGTATCATATATCACTAAAAAAAAAAAAAAGTCTAAAAATAATATCATGAGGCGAGGTTTCTTCGTATAGAGGTAAGAAAACCATCTGGGTTCAGTTCTGGGACCCTTGTGGTTCTTTTAGGCTTGGATCCATAATATGCACCCTAAATTAAATTGAATTTGTGTATGTGTATATATAT
>WMED01004891.1:0-20139 GCA_019650415.1 Pipa parva
TTTATGGTTTTCTGCATTAATTTGTCATAAAATGTGATCTGATTCTCATCCAAGTCAAGCATAACGACAAATATAATGTGCCCAGAATAATAATACAACAAATTTTTGATTCTTGATATCTTCATTGAGAACAACAATGAAAACATTATAGTGCTAGTGGATGAAGTATGTGAATCCTTGGGTTAATGATCTTAAAAAAGCTAATTGGAGTCAGGTGTTAGCATACCTGGAGTCTTGTTAACAGAATGTGTTTGGAGGTGTGGACTAGAGCTCCTTCTTGCCACTGTATATATTTACGTATATATATATATATATATATATATATATATATATATATATATATATATATATAAATTTGAACTAATATTTAACGTATGTATAAGTCAAAAATTGATCAAAGAAAATATATTAACCCAAATTAAATTAAATAAATAAAAAAGGATAATCACATAAATCATTCAGAAAGCAGCAAGATCAATGCTAATATTAAGTAATAAAGTATTTAACTTGAATATCCAAAACGTCTCACGCTGTCGTAATTGGAGGAATCTATCTTGTCTAGCATCTATGGATTCACTGTGTTCAAGAATACACACCTGTGTACCTATCAGATCTTTATTATGTTCCCGTTTATAATGTTGCGATACAGAATGCTATGTGAATCCTCTTTTGATATTTCTCAAGTGTTCATTAAAACGTATTCCTAAACTCCTTTTAGTTCTTCCAACATAATATAGGTTACAAGGACAAATCAACAAATAGACAAAAAATATGTTGCAACAACTAAGGGTTATATTAAATCTTGAACAATTGAATATTGTTTTTTGAACCGCTTGTTCCACTATAAACTTACATGTCACACATTTGGTATTGTTACATCTATTAGTTAATGGACCAGAATTTTCCTTTTTATTACTTTTCACCTTTAGTGTGGTAGAACTGATGGTTCTAATAGCTGAAGAGGCCACAATGTTTTTAATAGTTTTACCCTTAGTGAAAATAATATCTGGATGATCAGAAAGATGGGGACATAATATGTTATCAACTTTTAATAAATTCCAATGTTTCTTAATTATTCTCTTGATTTTAATATGGTCATTTGTATATTTGGTAATGAAAGGTACAAAAGTTTTTTCGCATGAATTAAAAGCAGATTTTTTATCTAATAGTTGTTCTCGGTGTATTCAAAGCTCTTTCAAATGCAGTAAAAACTAGTTTCATAGGGTAATGCTTTTCTTTTAATCTATTAATTAGTTTGTCAGACTCTGAGTAAAAAGTGTTCAAATCAGAACAATTTCTTCTTATTCTTAAGAATTGGTCGTATGGGATGTTGGATATCCTCCTGGCATGATACCTACTTCTAGCAGCTAAAATACTATTGCCATCAGTTGGCTTCCTATACAGCTTAGTACCAATTAGAGTACCCTCTCGGAATAAGGTGAGGTCTAGAAAGTTGATCTCAGAAGCACTCAAATTATATGTAAACTGAAGATTGTAATAATTATAATTGAGATAATCAACTGTAATACAGAATCCAAACTCCCTTCCCAAATAAAAAGTAAATCATCAATGAATCTTGTATAAAACTTAATATTAAAAATAAAGGGACAGTTGTTCCAAATAAAATTTAATTCCCAGTGTGCCATAAATAAATTGGAAAATGAGGGAGCAAATTTGCTCCCAATGCCGTTGCAGTTGTCTGTAAATAAAATTTATTATAGAATGTGAAATAATTCTTTTCAAGAATGAATTCAATGCATAGTGCTAGAAAATCAAAATTTCAAGAGGTTCACATACTTTTTCTTGCCACTGTATGTATGTATGTATATATATATATAATTACCCTGAGATTCATGTATAATTCTTCGTAACTTATATATGGAATCCTATTGGTATAGTTTTGAGGTTAGTATGTATTTTAAAGTGTTTTTATATATTTATTTTCTATGCATTGTTAGGTGTTATTTATTATTATTTTGATTATTATTTCTGTTCATTATGATGTTATTTTAATTATGTTGGAATATAAATAGATTATTCATTTGTATTATTTTTATGTATGTTTTGTGTTCAATCATCTTTATAGGTTTGTGTTTTTGTTTTATTATACTGTATACACACATTGTGGGATGTAATTTCATCTATGTTGTAAAATATTCTGATTATTTATATACATTCTTTAAGTTATTTTTGATAAGATATTTGTTTCTTTAATGGATCGCATAGTATCCCATATGTATGATTAATATATTTTTATTTATATATTAGTTCAATTATTATTTTCATATATTCTTTGTTTTTTAAAAATAAAATTTTTTGGGGGGAAAAAAGGAATATTTTATTTAGTTTTATTGAGCTGCCTTATGCTCTTTTAATGTTTTGAATTATATACATATATATATATTATGGTTTATAGTTCCATCCTCCTCTGGCCGTATTTGTCATAATATGCATTTGCAATTATTAATGGATATATGTATCACTTTAATGCTTAGTCATTTTCTGATGCTCTGTTTCCTGTTGGTGCTTAGATACGTATATTGGTTTCTTATATTTTGGCACCATTGCTGATATTTAAACCTCAACCGATTGATCCATTTATTCACTCCTGATGAAGCTGCAACCATTTAGCGGCGAAACACATAGAGTGTGTAAGGTGTACATTTTGACAGGCTTCTATTGTTTTGTGAGTATATATTTTATCTTTTATTCTATAAATAAAAGACAGTTTTGCACTATGAGATGTCTTCTTTGTTTTTCAATGGGGATACCATCTTCTTTGTTTTTCAATGGGGATACCATTGTGAGGATTTAATGTGCTTCCATCGTTCCATTGTTGTGAGAATTTGTTTATCTTCTGATTACATTATTCATTTATTGGAGGAGATTGGATCCTGGAATCTGGATTGTGTATCTTATTGTTTAAGGCCGATCTAAATATCTTGCTCTGGTGAGCCTCTCCATTATCATTTGGTCGCACTGAGTGATTGGTTTATTGCACGTGGTGGATTTTCAAGCATTGATTTCTACACAAAATTTTTTTTTCACACGGACCTATATGGTGGTGTTTTTTTTCTTCTGATTGTAATCATTATCTATTGATAAGGCACTATACACCCTTTTTTTGCCCTTCTTTACAGATTTTTGCATTTCAAAGGAAACTTAGTACCATAATTTGTGGAATGACAAAGGTTGCTTAACTGTAAAGCATTTTAATATCCTTTTATGTTTCAGAAGGTAAACACTCTCTTGCTATTTTCTCTTATAAGACAGCAAACAATATTTTGAGGTATATACCCAGCATTCGCAACACTCTTCAGTTAGGTCCATATATATTTGGACACTGACACAAATTTTTAATTTTTTTACCTGTTTAGTGAAACATATTCAAGTTATAGTTCTATAATGGACATAAAGTCCAGACTTTTTTTGCTTTCATATGAGAGTATCCACTTTAAAATTGGATGAAGGGTTTAGGAGTTTCAGCTCGCCCCCCAGGGTAAAACCCCATTTTTAAAGGGAACAAAAGTAATTTGACAATTGACTCAAACTGTTTCATGGGCAGGTGTGGGAAATGCTTTCATTATGTTGTCTTACCTACTCAAAATTAATCTGCAGTTTGCTCATTAATATCCTAGTTAAGCATACTGAAAGTCAGTTCTGAAGTAAAACAAAATACAATTATTTATTGTAGCAATATTAGTAGTACATAGAAGTAAAATGAAAATGATAAAGTAAAAATCAATACATCACCGGATATTGTAACATCACTCCGAAATCGGGGAACCCTTCAAGCGATTAACAGCGGAACCCAGAAAACAAACACTGTCAGCACATCTGCTTGATGATGTACAAAGTCCCATTTTACCCTAGGATTCCCCCTGTTTTTATACATATATCTAGTCTTATATTACACAGTCACTCCTGAGCCTGCGTTTGTTTTACAAGTCATCAGCCGCAGCACAGCTTTTCAGAGTATTCCAACACGTAATCACTTCAGGTGATTATGTGCAAGGTCTCATCACGAGACTATGTAATCATCCAGTTTGGGTTTATTTATTCTCCTTGTACAACAATGGTTTATGCTCCTTGTTCAACAACAGTTGTGAACTTTTAATGACCCTAAAGTCAAATATGAAAACTTAGGGCAAACAATCACTTTGATTGCTATCTAACTGGACTACTTACTATCTAACTGAATTATTTTATTCACACATCTGACAGTCTTGTCACATTTGTATCACATATGTCATTCTCAAGCGGATAAAAGGTCTGGAGTTTATTTTGAGATGTGGTGCTTGCATTTGAAAGATTTTGCTGTCAAGAAAACATGCGGTTAAAAGAGCTCTCCATGCAGGTGAAACAAGTCATTCTTAAGTTGCAAAAACAGAAGAAAAAAAAAACTGAAAAATTGCTACAATATTAGAATTGGCAAAATCTACAGTTTGGTACATCCTGAGAAAGAAAGGAAACACTGAAAAACTCATCAATACAAAAAGACCTAGACGCCCATGGAAGACAACAGTGGTGGATAGTCGCAGAATAATTTCCATGGTGAAAAGAAACCCCTTCACAACAGCCAACTAAGTGAACAACACTCCAGGATGTAGACGTTTCAATATCCAAATCTACCATAAAGAGAAGACTGCATGAAAGTAAATACAGTGAAAGCCACTCATAAGCCTCAAGAATAAAAAAGCTATTTTGGACTTTGCTAAAACAAAATCTAAAAAAGCCAGCACAATTCTGTCTTTGGACAAGATTAACCTCTACCAGAATAACGGAAAGAAAAAAGTATGGTGAAAGTGGGGTACAGCTCATCATCCAAAGTACCACATCATCTGCAAAACACAGCGGAGGCAGTGTGATGGCTTGGGTATGCATGGCTGCCAGTGGCACTGAGTCACTAGTGTTTATTGATGATGTGACACAGGACAGAAGCAGCCAGATCAATTTTAAGGTATTCAGAGATATACTGTGTACTCAAATGCAGCCAAACTGATTGGCCGGCATTTCATAATATAGATGGACAATGACCCAAAACATAAAGCCAAAGCAACCCATGAGTTTATTAAAGCAAAGAAGTGGAATATTCTTGAATTGACAAGTCAGTCACCTGATCTCAACCCAATTGAACATGCATTTCACTTGTTAAAGACTAAACTTCAGACAGAAAGGCACACAAACAAATAGCAACTGAAAACCACTGCAGTAAAGGCCTGGCTGAGCATTAAAAGAAAAACAGCTTCTGGTAATGTCCAGAATTCAAGACTTCAGGCAATCATTGCCAACAAAATGTTTTCAACCAAATATTAGAAATTAACATTTTTTTTACAATTATTTAATTTGTTCCATTACTTTTGAGTCCCTGAAATGAAGCAATTGTGTTTAAAAAATGCTTTAGTTCCTCAAATTTTTATGCAATCATTTTATTCAACCCACTGAGTTAAAGCTGAAAGAAATTAGAAAAATGTTGTCTCTGTCCAAATATTTATGGATATAGCTATATTTTTGTGCACTATTTTTCAAGACCTGTTTAGCTTTAAGTTTCCACATGGTGGCGGCAGCAGACAATCTATTGGAAGAGTAAATGGAATGCAATGCAATAAAAGCCTTTCTTTTTTTATTGTCTATTCTCCCAGCTTTTCCTGTAGTACAAAAAAAGACCTTAACAACAAGTAATTTAATTCTGGTTACAAAATCATTAAAATTTGATTGTATCTGATTTCAGATTGATTAATAGATCCCTAGCTAAAATGTAAAAACATTGATTTTAATATTTTTCAGCTGTTATTTAATTTCATTCTTGTTTTAGAGAATCTTGTTCTTCCCATTGCCAGGGAGTTATAAATATGAATATGTCAGATTTAATGCCTATCTAAATACTGCACCTGTTTGTATTGTAGTAAATCTGAAAGTATATCAACCATCATATCATAAAAATCTGATTTTTCCTTCATAAGCTTTGAATTAAATAAGTCCGCCCCGAAGTTTTCTTGCAGAAACAACTTTCCTGGGTTTATTAAATTAAATTTTAATTAAAAAAAAATACAGTATATATATTTATTTATTTTTTCCTTAGTATAGTTTTAGCTTACGCAGACTTTTCTTGATTCTGGAACATGTAGACACCTTTATTCACATTATGAAAACCTGATTTTTTTTTTTACATTCTGTTAATGGTAAAATTTGTCTGGAAATAAATGGAGCTGCACACATAAATGATTTAACAAAAAAAAGGTTTGATGGTTTTGTCACATATGAAAAAAAGTACATTAAAGAATTTACATTTACCAAATGTTAAACTTCTAAAAAAAACAACATTTTATTGCATATTGGAAAACTGTCTGGCCAATGAAAATCTACAAATAGACCTATCATTTACGATTTTTTATTATTACATTTTGTATTATATTAGTTAATCATTTTCTTGAGATATTCACCCACAGGTAGAGTTTCTATGGATTCATCAGTACGTACATTCCTGCAGCTCTTACAAAATACATGTCTACTGTATATTGCAAACTAGGCCTCCTCAAGTTCCTAGTATATGTGATTATATATACACTACAGAGGCGCCTTTCAGTAAAAAGTGGAATAGCAGAAGATTATTACCGTTTGCTTCTGAATTTATTAGTATTTGTTATGTTTCCATTTAGGATTTAATGACATAATGCATTCAAACTAGCATGACCTCAACAAGTTTGTACAAAATATGAAGATGTTATTCCTACATGATTTGAGAATATTCCAGGAAGTATCTTGTGATGCTACTGAATTCTCGACTACATATATTCAAATATCCCACTAAATGTACAGCATAGTTGTAACCAAGTGACTGCAGTACAAAGTTCATGAAAAATGTTTTTCATTGTCTTCAAATAGTCCTTGAAAAGTTTATACCTAGATAGTACAGCATATTTGAAGGGCTTTCTCAAAATGTGTATGAGTAAGCCACCCACCAAATGTAAATTTTCTTTCCACTGTATTTCAGCTATTGATGATAAACTTTGATATGAATATCTCACTTTATTTTCTCTTAACAAAAACCTCACTGCTAATGCCATAAAATCTCAGCGAAGTCTTCTAAAAAATATCTGATGCTCTTGGGTTATGTAGAGATTCAACTCTATACCATGTAGTTTTCATAGGATAGAACATATAGCAAGGGCTTTCACCTGTTACCTTCAAAAACATAAGACTTACAAAATTCGTTTTTTGCCTATGAACAAGTTCAGATGCAAACTATGGACCAAGCTTGTTTCAATGAAAATGTAGCATAGGTTAGCTAGACTTGCTTTAAAGAAAAGAAATAGCAACCCTAGCAAAGTTTTCCATATTGATCATTTTATACCTGTCATATATAGAAATGTGCTACACCCCTGAATATTGGTTTAGTTGCATGCTGCAGACTTCTATGACTTTTAAGCATCCATGGGATGCCTCTGAATTGATTTTAATGACATTTAGCCAACTCCTGAAACTAGGTGCTAATAAAATATTTGATCTTGAAAGGTATCATATATTTAAAAAATATTACAGTGTACCTTTATAGATCTCCATTTCCTAGAATAGAAGAGTCTATATCCAAAAATAAGAACACATAGGCCACTGGCAAAAAAGATAAAAATATAACTAACATCTTCATTTTACTTTTATATATCTTACTCTTTTGTTTTCAGCATTGAAACACTTTTTTTTTTTGTATAAATAATAAGATCCTAATGTATACACAACAAAGAAGTGAAAAAGGTTTCCACTATTTCTAACAATTTTCTTTTATAAAGTGGTAGCGGAACACAATATAATCTAATAATATGCGCAGGCTCTTGAAACAAAGTAAGTAAAGAGATGGATCTAATAAATAAAGCCTTCACTGACAAATATTTTTATGCATTTTGTGCAAAGAATGTTTCTTGAAAACACTAAATAAAGCACCATTTCAGTAATGATTTATTACTGGTTCACATAGGAACCAATGAAATTCATACCCATAGAAATTTAAAAGGATCATCTAGGTGGGGGTAATCCCATTTTTTCCATTAGTGCACCTTTACACACTTTAATGCTATTTGCATTGTATATGGGTTAATAGGGTAACTTACTGCAACAACCAGGGGCTGAAATGTGTTATTTGGAGAAATCACATCTGTCTTCTGACATCTAAGTGCACTGTCAGCATTTTCTTTCCATATTCCCTAGTTGTAAATGTACCTTTATTACCCATATTTTTTTTAGATTGCAATCTCTAATGTTCAGCGTCCTCTTTGATTTGTCTCACACACTTTATTTTTATATATTCTGACAATAATATGGGTAGATCTCAACCCTCTTTTACAGTAATGTGGACTATTTTTAAAGTATCTGAATAAAGATGATAATAATATCAAATTTGCCCATTAAATCTCAGATATATTAAAATAATCCCCTTTAGTCCATGCAAACAATTTAATAAGATAAATGGTCCTAGAAACTCTTCAGATTTAAATTTCCCCAAGGTTGATTTCTATTTTTTTAAAAATGTAAAACAAAACACTGTCTATAATAATTCCAGGATGAAAGTTCCGATGAGGGGACTGAAATGTAGGTAATGATATTTCAGGTTTTACATTTTAATAATGTAGTAGCTAGCTTCTCTAGCTAGACATCTCTATTTCATCATACACTCACACACAGCAATAGATGTAGAGTAGATATACTAATAAAACTTGATTTTATTAAACTGTAGTTTGGTTGAAGAATAATCCACTAAAAGCAATGGCAGACATAAAACTCTAAAATAGTCATTTTTTTCCTCCTGCCTACCTCAGTTTCCTCTAACTGCAACTCTAAGGGACGAAATTTACTAAAGTCGGAAAAGCCGTTTCAGCTTTTCTGAGTTTAATTGGGCGAACACCCGGAAGTTTCTCACGGTACGTATCGCAAGAGTTTTTGCAATCGATACTTGCCGAGATAAACTTTTTCTATTGAATATTTCCATGGAAAGGTAGCCATACTACACTAATGTAAAGTATGGCTACCCTTTCAATGGATATATTCAATAGGAAAAGTTTCTCTCGGCAAGTGTTAATCGCAACAAATCTCACGATACGTACCGCGACAAACTTCTGGATGTTCGTCCGATTATTAAACTCGGAAAAGCGAAAACGAGCTTTTCCGAGTTTAATAAATTTCATTCAGGGTCTGATTTTATTGTATAATGCCTAATTCAACACGCTGGTTCACGTTTGGCATCTAGTCTTAAGAATTGGGGTTTATTCTAGTAAAGACTATAGCAAGGGGTTCGCTTATTGATGGTATTTTTCTAACAAGATGTGTTCAAAATTAACTTTAGAATTAAAGTGAATGCTTTAGATATGTAACTACCTGCACAGGTTCAGGCAATCAAAAAAAAAGATCAGTGTTTCTTTTATCTGTTTAACTCCACTTAAGATACCTGCTACAAAGCTCTGTAAAAAGCTCTTTTTTTAAGGTAGACAGAAAAAAAAATCATTAATTAAAGATAATCCTGCACCAATTACTTCTTTGTTTGTAAGTCTGCTTTGTAAATAAAAATTGTTGCAAATGTTTTTTGACCATTAAGACATTTCAGCTTCCAGACTATGTTACTCCAGAGGCATGACTCATTCAACAATTTCATTATGGTATTTCCTTTATTTAATATATCAGTGATCTCTTTTAAAAATATTGCCTTGTGGAGTTCAACCTCTTTGTACACATATCTAAAGATCAATTTAACCTTTGAGCCTCATTTTAAATGACAAGCTTTACTCATTGTAACAGATGTTCTAATCAAACAAAATCATTCTTTGTAAAATAGAATTGTTGTCATTGTTTAATGCTTATTAAATTTTAGACAGTTATAAATTATACTACACCATTCATTTTATTACAGTAAGTTTAATAAATGTAATTTATGAATCAAGTTTCAACATTTCATCTTGATTTTAAAATTAAGATTTTTTTTAAAAATAAAGTAAACACTACGATAAATGATTATGCTAAGCTTTATAAATTGCAAATAGTATTTATTTCCAGTGTAGACTTGCATATGGATTTGCAGGCAATAAAGTCATAAATTGGGATTGCTATATTGTACATTTATCATCACGCATTACAACATACTGTACTGGAGAGAATGAAAACAATTCTGAGCAGTTGATTGGCTGCTATTTGTTGGAGTTGGCACAAACAGACCAGATATTGTTTGCAACCATCAGAAGATAACATTGAACAGGATATACACATCCCCAGGGTCTCTGGTCAAACCATCTACATGCAAAGCATTGTTTTAGGTCTGTATCTTTTGTGTATTACTGTGAATACTGTATCTAAGTATGTGTGAGGAGCACTGTAACTGGTATCTCTGCCTGGGACTCCTGATTGGCATTAGGCACTATGTAGTGAAAGGAGTAATTGGACACTTTAAAAGGGAACCAGTATGACACCCTGCATTACGTTCATGTGTATGTATACTGAGCACCCTGTACCTTAAATGGATATGTCAAGGTAGACTCTACATTATCTGGGAGTCATTATCGCTTTTTGTTCTGCACATGTGTTATATGGCCAGTTTGGTGAACTGAGCCAGGGGGGCAGGTACTACATAACTTCATATGTCACATTCAGGGGGGCGGAAGAGTGCTGCAGCTGGCATTTTTCATCTCATGGTCCTGAGCATAGGATTGTGAGATGAAATCTGATTGAGCAGAGTTAGTGTACTGCTGCTTTAAACATTCAGCTAGGTTCCTTTCCTCCATATAGTTCTCCTTTAAAGTTAAATTGCCTTTTTAAACACACATTTCTCAACAATACTCTATCACAAAGACAATATGCTGTTTAGTAAATAATAAAAAAAAAATATATCCGTAAATTAAATTAGGCAAAGCATGTTAATTTTGTAATAGTAAATAATGATTTTTACCAGATCCAGAGTGACAACCATATTGAATTTAGAGAGTAGAGAAGTGATTTTCACAGCTTACAGTTAATTAGATTGAAGCTTCGGTCCAGTGAAAATAGATGTCATATATATCATATCTGTCTACCTGATCACTGCCTATTAATTTTACTGTACCTGCTGGGTGCATGCAGATAAATTAGTCCCAGCAATGAGGGAAGCAAAGCAACTCAGTCCATTAGTTTTAAAAACTGATTAGCAAAATATGTGCAATAAGTATAGGGTATGTGCACACAACTCCATTTTATCTGGACCAGAAGATCCCTTTCCTCATCGCCTCTTCTTATAGTCCCTGACACAAATTAATGAAAAAATCAGAGAACAGAATCTGCATACAAATGTTTTTTTTCTTAATTATATTACTATTCTAGTTTAGGTAAATTGTGCAGACTATAACTTTACAAATGTTGGCCTAAAACTGTTCTTTCCGGTGCATTTTGCCACATTTTTCAGTGATATAACTATTTTTGTTACCTTTGTTCGCACACAAAACCCCTCCAATGAGGACACCTTGTAAATTACATTTTAAGCAAAAGTTTAATTTTGTGATTAAAAAAATAACTTTTTCAAGGAAAAAGGAGATCTTCTTGTACTTTGTTTCAACAAGTCGGGTGGTTCTTTCATCACGCTGGAGCATTTTACACTCAAAGTGAGCTATTTATTATAGGGCTATATAGTTGAAAATTGATTTACCGAGAAATATTTTTCCCCCACCGAATTACCAATATCGCCCTAGCACTATTTAATAAAGGTTCTCACCTTTTTTCTATCACACAAAACAATTTAGTTCACTAAACCTAAGGTGATGTGGGTTGATAGTTGCTGCCCCTCTCAGTTTATCGCATGGGATATGCAGTGGTTAGGGTTATTGCATTGGTAATTAAGAATTAAGATAATTTTCAGATATTACTTTAAATCTTTTCACATCAAATTTCACATTAATTTTTTTCAGAATTATGCATAAATATTTGGCAAATTTGAAATTTGGAAAATTGATAACAGCCGCTAGAATTAAGCAACCTGATTTGAATAAATAAATGTTTGTTTTGAATCAGCTAATTACATATTGAATTTTAAAAATGACGTATATATGATATTCATCCTTCCTTAATATGAATGCAATAACTGAAAATTAAAAACAAATGTCAGTTTTTCTCATTTGACATCTTTTTTGGGGTTCCACCAACTCCTTGTGTAATTATACTCTTATCTTCGTTTATAATCTGACAAGTTACTGTACCAGTGTAAACTGCCAAAAAAAAGCCTATGATGAACATCATCTACAATTGTTATGTCTGTAATTAATAAGGGCTCACAAGCTCATTTGTGAGCCCTTTATTAAGATTTTATTACATCAGATATTATTACGGATAATTCTGGATGACAGAATATTTCTGTTTCTTTTTCTTCTACAATTTTATATTTTGTTTATAAAGTTGTTTCTTTTTTTTCACATTTTAAATTTTTATTGGTTTGAAACGATTAACAGAAAAGAAATGAATAATTAGTTACTTAATGAACTTATTTTGACATTTCACAGTTAAATGTAAACAACGAGTGTACTTAGGCTATACACATGTATACGAACATATACAAATACCCTTTCCTCTTCTTTTTTTTTTCCTCCTTCTCCTTCTCCTCCTCCCCTCCCCCTTCCTTGCTCCTCCTTCCATTTCTTTCAGTAATACGGTTATAATTTCAAAAATCAAGGTATATTTTCTCAGCATTGTACTGCTGAGATATTAACCTAATTATACAGTACATGTGTTCCCTTTGTTAGTTAGGTTGAGCAGATTTAAGTTTACATAGCTGTTTTCAAAACTTTGCTTTGAACATGTTATATGATAGGGAAACAAAAACAAAAAAAAATAAAAACATTAAACATGAGAAAATTAAATAGAAGATAATTAACATGAAACTCGAGAACAATTTGAGGGCTTGTGAGCTCAGCAGTTTTGACTGTTTTTTTAACTTAAGCTTTGGCAACTCTGCCCTTCTGTGAGTTTTTTTTGTACTTTTTGCCCTTCTATAATAAAATAATTCCTACAGAGCCTGTGTGTGTTTTTCTTACTGATTTGTATGTGTTAGTGTTTTCTATAGTATTCTCTTTTTTTTCTTCCCTTCTCCCTCTTCTCCTTCTTTCTTTCCTTCCTCCTTCTCCCTTCCTTAGAGGTGTCTATTCTCTGTTATACTGGTATTCTCTTTTTCCTCCTGTCTCTTTTGGGTGAAGTTGCATATGGAGATTGGTACCTTTGTAGTACACTCTGGGGTTGGGTGTTTTAATATTTCTAACCGGCGGGGAAAGAACGATGGGTTTATGATGGGTAGGGGGAGGGGATATGTGTCAGATATGTTATTTGATTCGCTTATATGTGCTTTATGTTTAATCTCGTAAGTATTGGAGATATGATTCTTCTTCCATGTATAATAGCCAGACAGTCCAGGTGTCTGTGTATATTTTTCTTGTGTTTGAGTCATGTGCTGATAATTCTTCAAATGTGTTGATTTTGTTCACTTTCCGTAGCCAATGGCCATTCCTTTATCGTTGGGATGTTTTATGATTTCCAATATTTGGGTTTCTTTTTTTTTAATCTGTTTTACAAAAGTAATTATCATTTTTAATGACACACACATATATATCATAATTTATTCACAAAATCACAATGTGATCTTCAAAGAAGTGTCTAATATTTGGTTCTCAATCGTAGATCATGATGGGAATGATTTGTCAAATTGAGAATATGACTTTTAAAGTGAATTCTCATCACTTTTGTTTGCTACACTCTCTACTCCTTATTCACTAAACAGAGAATAAGTCTCGACTGCTTCAGTAGCCGTCAATTGTGTAGTGTGTGACCGTTGTCAACTGGCAATTCGCCACATCGCAGAGTTTGCTGAATACCAGAATATGGGAAAGTGGTGAATTCACACCTTTACGAGACAATTCAGATTTATCAAATAAATAACCCCCTTATTTAAGGTTAATCTTATCATTCCATTTTATCCACATTAAGAAAACCTATCTATTGTATAAAATATACTGCTTTCCTTCAGTGTAAGAATATTACAAGTTATGGGTACTGGATAACTGAAGGTGGGATCTTGATCCAGGGAATTATTCTGATCCTTCAGTGTAAGAATATTACAAGTTATGGGTAATAGATAACTGAAGGTGGGAATTTGATCCAGGGAATTATTCTGATTGCCATATTTGGAGTCGGGAAGGAATTTTTTCCCTAATATGAGGATAATTGGCTCTTGCCTCATGGGTTTTTTGCCTTCCTCTGGATCAACATTGCAGGAAAATAGGCTGAACTGGATGGACTTGTGTCTTTTTTCAGCCTTATAAACTATGTTACTATGTTATTATCTTTTTTATTTTTATAGTCTTCAGAAATGTAACTTTTGACAGCAAAAATATGTTGAATAATGAAAATGTAAAATGTTATTTATGGAAATAGTTTTTTTTATATTTTATATTATTGTATTATTATATCAGAGCACTTTCTACTCTCTCAGATTCAATGGTATAACACAATTTGATTACAGATCCTGCAGATAACAATTTACTTGTGTAGTGCCATAAGAAATCATGTGCCGAAAGGTGACACAAGAATGACTAAGCTTATTTCTTTAACACTTTAAAAGAGATCATCATGGAAAAGTCAATATTCTCAGTAATATGAAAAGGAAACAAAATCTTGAGCTATTATTATTTAATGTGAACTTTATTTATTGTATAAACGAAAAGCCCACACAACTATAATGTACCTTGAACCCCTGCACCTTGCCTGTATTGATTTTAAAATAAAACTCCACACCTTCTCATCGCACATATGTTGAACAAAGTGAAAACACAGGGTCATGTACCCTATTTCCCCTCCTTACTTTTATTTTCAATTATTTACAACTTTAATTTCCTCTGATCTTATGTCAACTTTAACTTCCAAAGTAAGGAAACTGAGGATAGTTTTTATCAGATTTTAATAAATGTTAATTACTGATTAGTACAATCTGACATGTACCGATGCCTTGCATTTGTCATAGCACCAATAGTACTAGGCTTGTAATGAAAGTGAAACAAAGTGCAGCACTGTTTTTACTTTCATTTAGAGCCTAGCGCTATTCGCATTATAACATGGCAGAATTCCATTATTGACTTAAAGTATTTACCTAATTACAGTAAACTCAGCATTTAACTGACAGAGTATTAAATTCTAACAGCTGGTTGTAGTAATAGTTTTATATATATATATATATATATAAAATGAGTATTGCAATATTTAATGATAGCTTTTTTTTATTGGACTAAAAGTCGTTTTAAATAGACGAGCTTTTGAGAGGTCTGTACTCCCTTTATCAAGTCACAAGCAATACTAAGTTAAGTTAAGAAGATATTGTAGAATAAACAGACTGTTGGAGCAATTGTAAATATTGTCAGGAGTGGGCTAGATTGGACAAAATAAATTCTGCTAGGAATAGATTACAGCTTACAAGTGGTGGGGGATAATGGGGATGGGTGGGGTATAATTCTTTGTTACAGAGACGATCACAGTTTAAAACCCAGCAGAGAGAAATACATACTTTACCATTATATAAAGTTATGATAGTGAGACAGAAATCCAAGATCCACATTGAGTTCTCTACTTTTGTTATTGAAATGCAATATCAAAAGCTTTTCTTTGTTTCTATTTTTTTTTTTTTTTTTTTTGCTTGTGACTTGATAAAGAGAGGACGGACCTCTCAAAAGCTCGTCTATTTCAAAGGAAAGTTAGTCTAACAAAAAAGGTATCACCAAGTATTGCAATACTCATTTACTGTATATATATGTCACGGTCAGATAGTGGATCCTCTGTACCAGCGTGGGGTTTAGCTTAGGTTCACTACGAGATGAGGAATCTAAAAGGCCCATGTCTTCACCTTTAAACCCCCACAAGGGGGTAATGGGTCTAGCAGCAAGGAACCCCCAGATCGCGGCCCCTGAGTTCACCCCCCAGTAGCTGGTAGCTGGACAGGAAATGCAAAACTGGAAATATGGGAATTGCAGAAACGCTGTCCCTTTAAGAGGCTAATAGAGTCCAGCTGAGCACTGAGTCACAGGAATGAAGAGGATAACTCCAAAAGAAGATTCCAAATGCAAACGGGAAGCATACAAAGGAAGAAACTGTATACACGGAGCCTGCTCTAAAAAGTTAAAAGCTCAGGTACTGAGTGCCCGAGCAAGCTGAAATTTTAATCTCCCGCCACATACATTGCAGCGAGAGCGCTCCCAACATGCATGTCAGTGCAGTGTCATAGGGGAGCAAGCTGGAATTGTGCGCGCTGCCGACAATTACACAGGAGTTGCACCGATGCGGCTCGTGCGCATAGATGGTCGCAGAGCAGGACCCGCTCTGCCAGTGCGACAGCAGGAGACATTCGTGACTATATATATATATATATATATATAAATTTCAAATAGGAGTGGTGGAATATTGTCCAAAAACAAATAGGTGTATTGTTTCAAAGTGATGTCATCTTTAGATAGACAATATAGTAATAAAATGCATGTACTAATAAAGGACAATGCTTTTACATTCATTTCAGCGACAGATAATTCCTAATTCATTTTGGCACTTTGTTGCCATAAATAAGCCTTTTGTGCAAAATATCAGCAAAATAGTCAATGGAACTCTGCCATAAGCCCCTTCACATGCCACTTTTATCTGGTTAAGACAAATCAGCTAATTTACTCCAATAAACATTGTGCAAATAAAGAATATCTGATGTTTTGATGCATTCCCAGCAAATAGAGAAAATAAATTCACCAGAGTGGTGATGATGCTGCCGTTGTACAGAGAAGATGTAAAGAAGACGGGAAGAGATTTTAAACTAAAGTGATATAGAGGGTGGAAAGACAGCCATGCTGGAATACATAAGACTGATATGAACCATGGTATATTAAGGGGAAATTTGGAGTACAGCTATCCCAAATGAAAAGTTGTAAATGAAACTAAACTATAACATCTGATAAAAAATAAGGTATGTAAAAAGCCTATCTTTATGATTACTAATGCAAAAAGTTAGGAGCATTTGATAAGCATTACGATGTTACGCTCTAGGTATAAACTCAAGAGTAATAGTTTCCATCTAGTATTTACAGCTTTGTGACAATCATTTAAGGAACAATCTTGAAAACAGGGACCATAATGTTGTATATTTTAATAGTAAAGAAGAAATACTAGGGGGCATGATCCATATTTGGTTGGTTGCCACTTAATTCCAACTTTTTCAGGCCAAAATAAGAGGTATTGCAGACTATGTACTCTTGCAGCAATAACTGCCATCCTGATTCATACTTTGTATCAGGTTAAGTTAAGACTTTAATATAAGTTCAGAGCTACATCATGAAAAGGTCCAAACAATTAGGGTTTTTCCCCACAGCACTTCACTGTAGCCATCATTCACTAAAGTATTGCTATTTAATAGGTGCATGCCTGTCAAGTTGTTCTGACATTTAAATCATTCATGACCGTTGTATGACAAGCAAAATCACTCTAAATTTTTTATCCAATTTCGACAGCTCATCAAGAGTAGAACAAGTTGTTCATTCCAATTTAAGAAAGGGAAGATTTTGCTTGCTGAGTGAATTTATAGGACTATCTATTATGCAACTTTATTAACTTTTAATATTACTGAGTACTAACAATACTTTTTTTGTTGTAATAAGGACATGATATGACCTGATATCCTTTTGTAAACCCCATCAGTTCGAACAGATTAAAATATATATACTGTATATATATATATATACAGTATATATACAGTATATATATATATATATATATATATACATATTGATTATAATGATAATTTCTTACCTTGTTGAATTGTTACCTAGTTTTAACAGTTTTGTACTTTGAAATCACAAGCATTATAGCTATACAAGCTGTACTGAATAATTCTAAATATTGTCTGCATTACTAAAAGTAACTGGGACCTGCCTTCAATGATGTGGTATCTGGTTACATAGCAATCCTTTTCTTTATTGCCTCATTGGTAGGAAGGTATTTGATTTAGCATGCTCAGATACAAGCAATGGCCAAGGGCACAGACATGGGGAAGGCCTAATACAGATATCTGGAGTAAGTTAAAATATAGGTTTGGTGGACTTCCGGGAGGCTGACCTAGTTAATGGCCGCACTTTTACACAGCTCTGTTCATCCCTATTAAAACCAATAATTAAACAAATGATAACAAGCACAAGGATCATCAAATCTAAGAAAGCGGACTGTAGAAGAAAGCAGGGTAACAACCCAACGGCACATAGCAACGTCCTCCCGACTTCACTACTGAAGGAGAGTGTGAGATCGGAGCAGTGAAGTGGAACTCTGACCCGCAGACCAAAGTAGGCAAACCCAACAGCAGAGGGCCCCGGCTCTGGAGTGGAACAAGACAAGTGGCTGGCTGAAACACACGTAGCTGATTGCTGAGAGCCCCAGACATCCACAGCAGACCCCAGAAATCTCACAGTACCCATACAGCAGTGCAGAAAAGAAAAGGGGGAAAGTCTCAGAGGAGCCATCACTTTGGACCACAGGGACAGATTTCACTCACTAATTGAACTCCAACAGATAAGTGCAAGCCCCCCTATTTGAACTCTGTCACAACTGAACTGCAAAACTATTACTGCACAAGGGGGAAAAATAAGCATCCCTCTTTTTTTGATCTTTTCTTTTTGTTGTGTGTTTTGTTTTGTTTTTGTTTGTTTGTTCGTTTTTTTGTTTTGTTTTTGTGTTCTCTCACCTAGACAGTAACTAAACTGCTTCGAAGTATTAATTACTATACTATCATTTTACTGTACTATTATTATTGTCACATTGTAACAGCTGACACATTTTCTATAGCAAATTGCAATTATCAGTATAAAATAATGCACAAAGTATACAGCTTATGCTACAACCTGTAAAAGCAACACCCTCAGTGCCCACCTAAAATGTAATTTCTATCAAGTAAAACAAAATAAAACAGGCACTTCCATAAGTTCAATCAAATCCAAACCTAACAAAATGGAAAAATATGTGGCCAAGCAAAACAAAGAAAACAAGATCAGAAGCTAAAGAAATCCATTCCAAACAAAATGAAACAAACATAAACTCCCCAACCCAGGACATAACGCAAGAGACATCAACCTCTAACACAACAATCAAACAGCTACAAAACACAACATATTCCATCCCGCAAATACAGGAATTTGCACGAATGCTTTCCCCACTATTAGACGAAAAACTAGACAGCATTAAAGAAGCCATTCAATCTACATTAACACAATTAACAAATCAAGCACATCAAATCAAAGAAATAGAACAAAGAAAATCAAATACAGAAGAGGTCACAACTATGAACAACTCCCTACAACAACAAAATCAAACAATCTAAGCACTACAAGAACGAATAGATGACCTAGAAAATTGTAACCGCAGAAACAATTTGAGAATAATAGGAGTTCCTGAAACAATAAAATAAACAGAATTAACAAACTTCATCTCAATCTGGCTCATCCCAGAGCTAAAACTCCAAACACAAACAAACAGCTTCCAACTAGAATGCATCCACAGAGTAGGCCCGCTACTTAAAGGAGCTAACCAAAGACCACGTCCAATCATCATGAAACTCCTTAACTACCAAGACAAACTCAAAATACTCAACTCATATCGCTCTACATCAGGATTAAAATACAAAGACTCATTTATCCACCTATTCAAAGACTTCTCCACAACAGTCTCACTCAAGCGTAAAGCATTCACCCCCATATGCAAACAATTGTTCAGTAAAGGCATAAAATTTGCACTCCTATATCCAGCCAAATTGAGAGTCACCCACAACGGAATCACCGCCCTATATAACCTACCAGAGGAAGTGCCTGATTCACTCCTCAACACCTAGAAAATCCAAATTAACCAACCAATGCACAATTTCAATATACGGCCTGGTACAGCACACAAATCCTACTTGGCCACAATCCAATAAATTAATCTAACAAATCTTTTGGCTTGGAAGTAGTCCCCTGGGGGCAGGGCGGCCATTATCCTCTTATTATAGCAGAACAATAGGTGAGCATCAGAATCTCCCCAGAAGGTAACATAGACTTTATACCATCATCTATATATAATACCAAAGAGAAAAAGGGATGGAAACTT
>WMED01004892.1:2158-20139 GCA_019650415.1 Pipa parva
CTGATGTCCGCGTACAGGACATCAGCATGCGCATACTACTATTAGCGAAGTGAGCCAAATACATCGTAGCTCACTTCGCTGCGTTATGAATTATCCCCTAGAGATTGCCACATCTTTTCTATCCAAACACATATAAAGTAGCAGGTTCAGATTCAGGGGCAGAAAACGGAGAGATGCAGTTTTGAAATGTTTCTGGAAAGCAAGTTTGTGCTTATATGACTGGGATCATTAAATGTTCCTGAAAATAAGAACGTGTAAACTGTGTTAGAAATGTCATCAATAATTAGAATTTAGTGAAAAATGGGTGTTGATATTATGTAACACCCAAACGGAATTAAGTTAATGTCATCAGAAAGGCAATAATAGTGACAGTTCCTTTTCTTTCTTTTTTTTCATATATCTCTAAAACATACACTGATATATAATATATATACAGTATATATATATATATATATATATAGATATAAATAATATTTTTTTTTCCACCAAGAATGCCTATATTGTAGCTTCCCCCCAAAAAATATTAATTTAACATACTATTCAAAAAAACAAGCTCTATGTTGGTAAAATGCATAACTTAAAAAAGTCATGACTCTTCTTTGTGGTTTGCCATAATAGACATCGCCCTACCTAGACTTTGGGTAGGAAATTATGCTATTAGTCTTGCCAACTAATGTCTGAATGAATGTGCAAATCAGTTCTATTGAAAACAGTCCATAAAATAGTCCACTGTGATCACATTCAGGCAGCTCCACATCAAATCAATATAGTCCTGCCAGATGCCTATATACAAAGATAGAGGCAGTCACATGCAAGAAGGAACAGATAGGATATGATCTATTAGTTTAACTTACTTTTATTAATGATAGTGAGGCTGTCTGTTTTTTGGTTAGAAATCAAGGTGACTATTGGGCTGATTTCCTGCAACATGTATTGTGTATATGCAATGACGGTTTTTTTTTTTTAATCTGTCACTCAAGTTGTAAAGCATTGGATGTTGGTTTTGATTTTAAATTAAATGTATACAAATGTAACACTTTTATAATGAACAATTGTAGTATTAGCTGGTACGCTCACAAACACTTTGGATTTTATAGACACTATTAATATTGCTGATATATGGAAAAACCCCGTTGGGTTATATATAGTGTATTACATTTGGGACATTTTCCTATTTTGGTGATACTTTCCTTTTTTAAAAGCTCATTAATATTTTGGTATGTCTACATAGATGGCTTGAACGAATGTTGTTAAGATAAAGTTACAATGCCATTTGATTTTTTGATTTGGATCTGAATTGAACCCAAAGGGATAGAAAATATTTTTCATGGCTAATATTTAATTAAAATAAAAAGAAGTGGGTTGGTATGCATTTGTATGAATACTAGAAAACTGATTTATTGAAATGATTAAAATCATGGGTACTTTTTTGTATTTTCATTAGAAATACCTAGCCTTTCTCATCTGTACAAATATATAATTCCTGCTTTACTTTATGATTAAAGTACTGGAAATATACCATACCAGTACCATGTCCCAAAAATAAGCCCTAGCTGCAGTAAAGTACTGGAAATATACCGTACCTGTACCATGTCCCAAAAATAAGGCCTAGCTGCAGTAAATAGAAAAGAAAATTAGGCTGCTAACAATCCTTGATGCAGTATTATGTAACGGGTGCCAGGAGAAAAGCGTGACTGTTGCGTTCAAAATACAAAAATAGATCCTCCAGCACTCCAATCCGTAAAATCCTTTGCTTTATTGTGACTACATGGTCAAACGTTACAAACAATAAACCGAGTCATAAGGCCTACGCGTTTCGTGCCTAGGCACTTAATCATGGCCATGAGGTCTTTAGCTCAGAGATAACATTCGCTTACTGGAAGTTCTGGGATAAACGAGCAAGGAGGGGGAGGTGTGAATCGTTTAAATAGCCTTAGGGATAGTGAACAAAGACAAGACTCTGGATACTGATACTTAGGGATAGTGGAAAAAGGCAAACAGAACTCTGGATCCTGACAGTCCCAAAAATAAGACCTAGCTGTAGTAAAGTACTGGAAATATACCGTACCAGTACATTTTTCCAAAAATAAGTCCTAGCTGCAGTAAAGTACTGGAAATATACCGTACCAGTACCGTGTCCCAAAAATAAGGCCTAACTGCAGTAAAATACGAGAAATATACCGTACCAGTACAGTGTCCCAAAAATAAGACCTAGCTGCAGTAAAGTACTGGAAATATACCATACCAGAACCGTGTCCCAAAAATAAGACATCCCCAAAAATAAGACCTAGTACATCTTTAGAAACAAAAATTAATATAAGACCCTGTCTTATTTTCAGGGAAACACAGTAGATGCTATTCCTAAGGAAACCAGTCAGGACATAGGATGGGATAACACAGCAGATATTACATTTATTTGAGACTACTGAAATTATGCATTGTATTCAAAGTTAAAAATGAATAGTGCACTAGTCTAATGTTTTTAACAAAATAAAACTTTTCAAAGGCATACAGATTGCTTACAGTACAATAAAGGTGCCATTTTAATGGAATTGTACCAGATTTTCAGTAACAGCAGGAATGGAGATTTGCCAAGGATTTATACACTCTCAGTGTTTTCCACTTTCTAGCACAAATTCAAGGATCAGCCTTAGAAGATAGCTTTATATCTTTTTTTTTCAGATGAATGCTTTTTTGACATTGGATATACAAACGTTTGTATTTTTCATGCATGTTTCAATTACAAATGCCTGTTGTAGAGATATAGATCTAATAATTTTATTGATATTCTCTTTCCTTTGAAAAAAGTAAAATAATAATAATAAAAGAACTATAACATTGTCAGATGAAACAATCTGTGCATTAACTTTGCTAGGACAAAGGAAGCCACATTACACGTAATAAAATAAAACTTATTCTGACAGGACAATAATTGAATCTGTTTTCCATAAGGTCTCCAATGTTGAATGCTAGGTGTGACATATCTGATCCTTTATGTTGTAGCTAGGGTGCAGAGCTTAGAGGACACTGGTGTCCAAATGCAGCAAAAATGGCCAAATGCAGTATAATCACCTTTATAGACATAATTTATAAGCACTGACATAATCTTTTCATAGACATCTAATTCATAAGGCTAGCTGGTATCCTAAATTGCCCCCAGTATATTATTTGTAAAATAATCTCCAAATTGCTGATCTTAGGTTCTGATTTTTCACTGAAAAGGTAGGCATACTTTACATTAGTAGTATGGCTACCTTTCCATCTAAAAATTCTATTGAATAACTCAAGTTTCTGTCGGTAAACATTGATTGAAAAAATCTCGCAATATTTACCTCAAGAAACTACCGAGACTTTGTGGGAATAAACTAGAAATCAGCCTTTTCCAAGTCTATTAAATTTCTCCCCCAAAAATCCTTCATTTCACACTACAAAAAAAAAAAAAAATGTAAAAAGCACTTTGTTCACCTCCACCCATCGCAATGCTGACTTAGTCTGTTAAATTAATGTATAGTTGTGTAATAAAAGATTCAACATATGGATAATTTTGTGTATATTTTCAACAACGGTGGTGGTTGAAGTTTTACCAGATGACTAAATGAGAGAATATTTTTTATTATCCTTAAAACAGTGTAAGATACAACAGTTACTACTCATATGATCTGTTTCCATTCAATGCAGAAACTTAATGTAGTTTAATTTGTATGAACTGACTTAGCTGTTCATACAAAATCCAAATTGCTGCTAAGTATAAAAAATAAAATGTAAAATTTCCTGGAATCTCATATCACCCAAATCAAATGATTCAGGGAGGACATGCCTCAAGGCTTTCCCCAAAATTGCCATAGACAATGTTCAGAATACTGCAATAAAGTACCCCTTCAAACTGGGAAAGATTAAGCATAGCATGAGACATCTAAGACAATGTAAGAGCTGGCGGTGAGTCACTTGACTTTGTTGACTGTTGATTTTGGAAATAGGAAATACTGGATAATTTGCACTTGGCACTTTTACATGAATACATATTTAAATAAGTACAATTCATTGGTTCTGTCTGTGAAAAAAAAATTGTTAATTTTGTAGTGCAATGCAGTAAACTAATAACATGAAAATATCGATTTTTGGTTATCAAAACTCTTTTTTATCAAGTGGGACTTCATGATGTTGAACTAGTCCATCAGTAGACCTAACACATTCCCCCAAATTTTGTAATATTTCTGGGGAATTTAAGATTTTATATTTAGAGTACACTTACTTTTAATCTCCGATACTAAAAGCTATACATAAAGCAATCACACAGGACTGAGTATTTGATGCTTATTTTGTAATTTCAACACAGCTCACCAATTTTTATCTAATATTTGAATAAGTACATTCAGAATGAAAATGCATTATTTTAATATCAGCTACATCATACTTTACATCTTGGTTGATGTTTTTATTTTTTAAATGTTCATCTGTCAAAAGATAATCGTTATGAGTATAAGAGGTTGGTAAGTCTGGAGAAATGCCCAAGCCCAAATTTTGCACCCAGGTCTATAAGCCTCTGGTCATATCACTGTTCATTAATGCAATACAACATACTACCATAGTGTCAGCATGAGGTTTGAAGGCCAATGCATTAGGCAAATATCCAGCTTAGTGCCATCTGGATGATAATTTTTATTTTCTAAAGTAAGCAAGTGATTCATCCAAATCTACATCCCCTTAGATTCTAGAAATGCCATGCCATATAATTGGTCTTCTTATCTAAATTGTCTAAGTATGTCTCTTTGCTCTCATGAGAACATCAAGGTTGTAAGAACATTATTTCAAGGAGATAAATAGATTGCAGAGGACAGAAATAATGAAGCAAAGTGCTTACAGACTAAGATTTATTGATGTTTTAGTCTGTTTTCTGTTAGAAATTGACATGTGCTGTTTTGAATCTGAATGTACTCTTTCAAATGTTAAATGGTGAAAAAGAGTTTCAATGGCAATGTTTTTTGTTAGCTGTATTAATAGGATTTTTAATATTTAAGTGATCTGACAAAACACCTGTTTTATACAGGCTCCTACAGGTTTTGGTCTAGATAATATTATGTAGGGCAAGATAATAAAGTGTTAGTTCTTTTTATTCCATCTTATAGACATATTACTTCTCTCTGTCATTTGCATTTACCATTCAGTGATACCGTGCAAACAATCTTTTTTATCATGACTTTAACACAATTTTCTGAGATTACTGAATGCTATAAAATGTACAAAATTGGGTAAATATTTCTCTAACATAGAGAAATTAAGGTTATTTATAATTTGTCATTGACAATTCAATATTTCAATATTGTGACTGACCCTAGAAGGGAAGTAATTAGCACAAAAAAAAATGTTTTAGTAGCTTGTTTCAAAATATTTGATTTTAGTGCAAGTGACATTCAATTTTTGAATATTTGATTAAACATTGCCTTTGTATTTTTTTACATTAATGTATAGAAAGCCTGATTTATTTGTAATGCACAATGAAAGTAGAAAGATAGATGAATTCCATGTACCATAAAAAGTAACAATTTTATGTATAAAAATACCAGTGGGTCTGTGGACTTTAAAATGCTGCATTTCAGTTTGATTTGATGCTGAAATAAGATTGCCATTTATAAAGGTCGTTTGGGCCAATTTGCTGCAATTCAATTAGTTTTGTTGCTTTTTGCTATGTTATCACCGTTTTTTACTTCTGACACATTTTCAATTTCCCTCAATTTAAGTAGTGCCAAATAAAATGTATCAGTATCGATGGTTTTTTTCAAAATGGTGGCGGCGTGAGTGCAACGCATAGCCAAGCATCCACAAAAACCTAGTGATATTTTTGTGTCACAGTCGCAATCTGAACATGGGTTGAAGTTGCAACACAAACCTCTACAGGAAGAAATGCACAAAACTCACACACGAGCCACACATCCAGAAAGATCACAGTCACATCTAGGTCTGCAGGGAAGGCTGCAACCACACACGCCAACCTCTACATTGCAACTGTGGTGACAAGTTTGGTCGCACTCGCAACTTCACCAACTACCATAACCACTCAAACCACAGACTTTTCTCTTTACTACCATCTGGGAGAAGATACAGGTGTCTAAACTCTCAGACAAACAGACCAAGGAAGAGTTTTTTCCATGATTCTATCATCACTGTGTACTTCCCTCCCCCCCCATGGTTCCTCTACTACTGCTACCCATGCAACTATGTAATCATTTTGTGTCTATTATTACTATTACCATCCATATCAATGCACTTTAATGTAAAATTATTTATATATTTATTACTGTCACTAATACTATTCTTTATTAATAACATATTGGACACACCTGTAATTTCCCTGATTTGTATGTTTTTTGTACTTATTCAGTGACAATAAACTAATCTAATCCAAGCATTGATGCATAAATCTGGCTACACTTTACTTTACATTTTTGATTTCCGTCAATTTATGTAGTGCCGAATAAAGTTTATCTATATTGATAAATATTGATATGTAGATCCCGTTATGCTTTACATTACTTTCAGCGGAGCTCTTTTTTCTATCAATATTGATTTTGACATCACCAATCTTTCTGATGGAGAAAAATGTTCTAAACCATCTTCATAGGGAATATTAAGTTTTTACCACCCCCAAACCAGGTGAACACCTTTCAGGAATAATAAAGTTCAGAAGGTGGCTTAATAAATATTGATATTGGTGATATCGATATATTTGACCTAGTTAAAGGCATATCAACATTGATATCAATATACCAGGAAAAAACTTTTATGATTTTTATAAATATCCCCTTAGACTCCAGAGGAAAAACATCTATCTTGAGCACAAGGTGAAAATATCCCAAAACATTTTGATGAGGAAAGTTTTAAAGATAAATATCTTTTTAGACATATTTTCGAGCAGCAATCATTATATGTCATTTTAGTAAATTGGGGTCAACACTGTGCTCAAATGGGTTTTTTTTTCTAGTGGCTTTTTTATATTTTATATAGGAAAAAATGTAAATAGAAGAATTTGACCGCAAGAAATTATGCATTTTTTATACTGTCTACAAGAAAATCACTTAAATCAGCCCAAGGTAACAACGAAACATGTTAAAGCAGTTGCTTTAATGCAAATGTTCAGCATTAAATTTGGTAACTATATTCATAGTTTTAATAAAGCACGCTCGATAAATGATCAGTATTATTTAACAGCATGTATATACTAAATTTTGATATGTCAGAAATCTAATATTGTACAAAAAAGTATATTGAACATTGCAAAAAATAAAGCCATAATTATGGTGATTAGTAAAATCTAGAAATGTATTAATGTTGGCACTTTTTAAATACGATATAAGATTTAATATTTCTATATTATAAACACAGACAAGAAAGAAAAATTATATGGTCAAAATTGGGGCTAGCTAAACTGTTTCAGATATATGGATCAGAATGTAAATTTCAAATCCAGGAATCCTATAGCAAGGCAATAGTCAAATCACTCTTCAGGTCAGATCAAATCAGATGAGCTTACCATTCATAGTTTGTTTTATAAACCAGATACTGAGTATGAAGCACCAATATAAAACCCAGTCATTGAACATTAGTCTCTTATAATCATTTTGAACCAATTGATTTAGAAGAGAAAGAGCAAGGCTTGAATTGTGGTTGGAAAAGAGAAATATCTGAATTACACATTGTCACACTTCTAAAATGTACTAGAGCACATAGTAATGTGGGATTTAAGTAACATCCATCAACAGTCAAATGTTTTCTTCAAATTTCACAGGGCAGTTTCACAAACCATCTAGAGTGGCCATGTTTATTTAAACTATATACTTTTTCAAACTGGTTCATTCAATTCTTGAGGACAAGAAAGGATTAATGAGAGCCCCAATGTATCTATAAAAGGATGAAACACATCATGTCATATATCATGAAAGAGTTATTAGAGAGAGAGAGATCAGGCTGGTCAGAGACAGTCCTTCTCCCACATTTTTATAGATGCTGTGTAATGTGTGTTGATTGACCGATTCTTTCTGATCTTTTTAGGATTCCCTTTTCCTGTCATTATAAGTACTATAAAATTTAATTTAATCAAAAGATGATTTTTAAAGAAATTAGTGGGTATGTTTCTATAGTTTTTTTTTTTTTTTTAAATAATATACTAACCTATCTCGGGTTAGCAATTACCAAACTTTTCTGTTTTCTCCCTTAATGAATTTATTAATGCTGTCCATTAACACACAAGTAGTGGCTTTTCCATACTTTAAAGAAGTGTTTTCTGTCCTTTAATTCAGCACTTCTCTTGTTGCACATCTGATTGTTTGGATTAAATGTCTTTTAGCCCAAGCACATATAAAGATTCATTTGTGTCACTTGAGGCATTCGGTCACAAAGGCAAACGACACATTTCTTCAGTCCTTCTATTTTTCAGACAAATTGGCAATTTTCTACATATGTCCAAAAGATTACTCTGAACAAACAGAGGTTACAACATGTTGCAAAACACTGACATACACTGCCAATCTGTAAGGGCAAGTGAAGACACTGATAAATAATGGACATCTCTAAAGAAAATCAGTCAAAATCACCTCCATAATTTTATTTTAAACTCTGCATCTATTTTAATACATTTAATACATTAAAATGCAAAACAATTTCCGAAACACCAGACGTAGTGGTATTTGTATGGTACTGACAATCTGCAGCCCCTCAATCTTTTTAAATATATAAGGTTTCATTATGTAAATATATGTTGAAAATACATGTATTCATATAGGTAATGTAAAATATTTCACTTAAGAGACTGAAAAATAAGCTAAGCTACCCTTTCTGTTCAACTTCATCTAGAAAATATATTCAACAGCTTAAATGTTTGAAAATGGCAATAATAAGCTTTAATATAATGACTTAAAGGAATTATTTTAGACACTAAATTAAATACATTGAATAATAAAATTAATTATAATGCTAGGACAGTAAAACTGCAGGACCTAAGATTACTTTAAGCTAGGTTTGCAGTAGCGTATTGTGCGCAGCGTATTTAAAAAAAAATTCTCAGGTGAAAATACGCTGAGAAAAGACGCCAGAGAGAATTCATAAAGAATTAGTGTTCACACTAGTGTTCCATTGAGAGCGTATTATGCTTGAACGCTACCTATTTCTTTGAGCACACAGAATGCAGTGTATTTTATGTGACTAGATTAGTTTCAATAGGAATTTAACAGTTGTGATCACACACAGTGTAAAAACGCACTGCATCTTCACACTGACAGTTTATTTTGTAATAGCAAAAAAGGCAGAAAAAAAAACACCTATGAAAATTCACAGAAAAAGAAAATCCTTTTCAAATCATAGGAATGGATTCAACTGAATCCAAGTGAAAGTAGGACACATTAGAGGATATTTTTCTGTATTGTCCTTTTAGCAGATGCTAATCAAATATTGACAAAGTTCTAGTTTGTACTATAGTGAGTGGTTATGGAATATATTATACTGTATTTTGCCATTTGTCCTATCATTTGCCCAACATTTTGATTTTTGACAAAGTAAAGCATTTTTTATTTATATTTTGATGAAAATGACAAACTTTTATTGGAGAAACAAGCTCTAGTAGAACTCTGGTGCAAATTATCTCTACTCCTTTATACATTTTGAAAAAGACCATTTATTAAAGCCATTGTTGAAAGTCATTTAAGGCTGTGGCATTGTTCAACCATGACTTTTAAGAAAATAACCTATATTAACTGCATTTAATTTAGCTGTTGTTTTACTTTAACTAAAAGGAGCATTTGATATTGCAGGTTTAGAGTTCTCCTGATTCTGAACAGAAGCAGCAATGCTAAGGCTGCATTAATCTACAGTATCAAGCATTCCAACTTGGGTCTGCTGAGTCGGCTGGTTATCAAGTTCATCGCAGTTCAATAATTGTTATACTTGTGTGCATGCTCTGCTCTGGAGCCAGGAGAAGTTACTATTATCTTTCATTTGTTGAGGGATAATATATTACATTGAGCTGTACAAAGAACATTTATTTTCACCTCCATCCCAGTGGAGCTTCCATTTGATTTCCAAAACATAGAGTTTCAAGCATACATATGATGGGGGGTCTTTTCATCATAGAAAAAGTGACCAACTAGAATATTATTGGACTGTGGATAGGTATGGGTAAAACATGAAAATGCACGCAATTATTCTCTCTCTCTATCACACACACACACACACACACACACATATATACTATATATAAAAACAAAAGCGAAAAAGTTGGCACGCACTCCTGGGTCTAGAAATTAATTAAAACAAACAAAAAATTATTAATTCATAATTTAAAACATATATGAATATAGAAGGTATACAGCTCATGTGCCGGGCCCCTTCTTGGGCCTTGATCTCAGCCATTCAGAGGCAAAAAAGAAATGACACCTCCTTAAACAATTATATTCCCAGGTGCTGTCCCAAAACAACCAAACAAAAAAAAGCAAAAAAGTGTATGTATTAAAAAAATATAAAAAGTATATATTATTATACATACATATTTAAATACTTTTAATGTTTTTGAGCTATGGCCATACTGATAGTAGCTTGTATTCCCTTAAATTCTTGTTTTTTTGCATTTTTATAACTTTGCCTTTAAGCTGGTTTTGAACGCATGCCCCTTTAAGATTTTACTAGTACTTTTGGTTTTAGTTTACACATGTTCTGTGGTTTTAGCCCTACACTTATACATTTCCTGTTTTTTTGGGATGGAGAGTTTGTGTCTCGCCCTCTGAGCATGCCTGTGATCCATTTGCTGCCTATTGCTAAGGACACGATTAGCTGTTTGGACCGGTCATGATGTTACTTCCAGTCCATAATCAGCTCACTGCAGTAAATTGGACAGTTGCCTTGTACTGTATATCCAGCATGCCTTTGGAGATGAATGCACAGTGTTTCACTATTGGGTGAGTGTTTTATAAATGCACTATTTCAGGTGGGGATTTGGTTTATTTCTTTTTTGCCTCTTAACGGCTGTGATCAAGGCCCGAGAGGGGGGCCAGCATGTGAGCTGTATACTTTTTGCATTCATATATGTTTTTAAGCATGAATTAATAAATTTTTGTTACTTTTTTGCTTTTATATATATATATATATATATATATATATATACTGTATATATATATATATATATATATATATATATATATATATATATATATATATATATAAAATCTTGGGACTGACCAGGAATGCAACTGTTATAAAAGACACAGATTATGCAAAGATATTGTCATAGGGGAAATAGTCATTTTCTATTAAGCACAATAAATCCCTTCTTAATAGCTCCTTGATTGCTTAATTTTCTGGGAAATAATTTTCAGCCAATTCTTTTATTCAGCTTGCCATAATAAATAGAAACTTAATGGTCATTAATGTTCATCAATCACCCATTGCGAACACAGTGAAACTTTCCAAATTTTCATTATCTGGCTGGTCAGGGCTAAGTCTGCTTCCTCCTCTCATTTTGTGTTCCTAATGGAACAGATGACTTCACAAATTGTCTGGTGTTGATTGCTATGCTTCCTCCTGACTTTGATTCCAACTGTCTTGATAAGAACTTGACATCTGTCACTGCAATATACTGGACAATATAAATTCAGAAAAATGTTTTATTTTAGAGATTAGTTTTACAATTTTGATATATGGACATGTGTATTTTTCAAGCTGTGCCTTACATGATCTGTTTCTCCACATAAGTGGTTACAGTTATCAACACTTTTTACTTTCATTACTGTTTCCACAGCAGTGCACTGATGAAATACAGCTATTTTTACCATTTAGTGCACGTCAAAACAATATTTAAACATTCAGCAATCCAGCAATTAATGTAACCCTTTTACAAGGCAATTAATTAAAAAAAGAATACACAGAGAAGGAAGTGCCAAGTGCAGACTACTCACCATTCAATTCACTGGTAAAGTTGGGGTTCCTCCACTATAAATGATGGTGTTGCTGTGCCTTCTACATCTGTAGCAAAATCAAACACCCCTTGTGACATTGCTATTATAGTAGTATTATAGTTCCAACTTCAGTCTTGTGCTTCTCTATAGTATAACACAGTAACAATTGTCTTCTCCAATACATTCTCGAAAGGGAAAAATTTATTAAAATTGAAAATATCAATATCGTGTTATCGATACTACCGATATCGAGATATCAGCCTTTTCTTGCTGATGTCGTGATATCAATACTGCCAATACTGCAATATCGGATGAATTTTACTGATATCGTGATATCGGTTGATTTATATTAATGTTGTGATACCGATATTGTCGATATCATGATATCACAATTTGATGATATCGCCAATATCACTATATCGCTAACATTGATATTGTAATATTGCATTTCCAGTGATATTATGGATTTTTCCATAGAAATGAACAGATTAAAAGATTTCGATCAAATTTTGATATTGTGATATTGTAGATATCGCGATATCGGCAATATCGACATTGTGATATCGGTAAAAATTGGCGATGTCGCGATACCCTATATCGGCAATAACAGTATTACAATATTGGTAAAAAGTGGCCAATATCGTGATATCGATATTTTTGATTTTATTAAGTTTTGCCCTTAATTAAGTGTGTGTAAAAGCCTTTTAAAACTGAGTAATACAGTTCAATAAATAATAAAAAAAAATTGCTTAGTCTGTTACTGAATTGTGACTGATAGAACAGCATGTTATTGATATCTTAATACAGAGAGTACTTATATCAACTGAAATATCATTGAC
Source organism: Pipa parva (assembly GCA_019650415.1). Classification (NCBI taxonomy): domain Eukaryota; kingdom Metazoa; phylum Chordata; class Amphibia; order Anura; family Pipidae; genus Pipa; species Pipa parva. The sequence goes on from WMED01004892.1 coordinate 14,934, forward strand.
ACTTTTCTTCCAGTGACATATTACAATGTGTGTATACAAACAAACTGAAATTAAATATTTAGTTGGTAGTTTTTGAGAAATACACTTTCAATGAGACACATAAGAATATCTGTCAGTACTAACTATTCCTGACAAAAAAAAAATCTATCTATTTATGTATTTTTGGAGACCCAAATGTTGTATTATGGAAGTTTCCACCTGAATGCGGCATACATGGTAAAAAGACCCAATATATGAGGGATATTTATAAAAATTGAAACAGTTTTCTCCTGTTATATCAATTTAATATACCTTTAATTGGGTCAAAAATATTGATATCTCCAATACTGATATTTATTAATCCCCTTAAGACCTTTTTTTAAAGTGTTCACCTGATGTCGAGTTGAAAACCCATTTTCCATTTTTAGTTGGTTTAGAACATTTTTTTCTAAATCCCCATTGAAAAGATCAGTGATATAGATCAGTTTTATTTTGCATTAACATGGCAAAAAGAGGTGAAATGGATTTAATTATGGCAAATAGGTTGAAATTACCTTTATAAATTTCCCCATAGAGTCGTATGAAAAATTAACAACACTTTTATGACTATTTGACAAATCATTTTAACTTACTGATTTTTATCTGTGTATCAACAATAATAATTAGATACAATATAACAAATGCTAAATACTGTTTACATTTTGGGTCCACTATGAAATTTTAATAACTAGAAATGCAAATTTAGATAAAGTATGGACACCCATACATAGATACTGCAACTATCTTAAAGAAATAAAATTAGAATCAGCTACACCAGATAAAGTGTAAATGATTAGCACACTTGCTGCAGTGTCACTATTTATTAACCTCAAATTATTTAATCTTCTTTTCAAGTTATTGTATTTACATGTTTTAAATAAAGGATTATTACTCATAGTCAAGAATGATTTCCATTGTTTTTAAGTTACTTATGGGCATGTCCTAGAAGATTATAATTCTTCTTAAGAATTTAACTACTCTTGGTAAATTGAGATCCAACCTACCGTATATACTCATGTATAATTCGGGAAATTTAAGTAAAAAAAAAATTTTAAATAGTACAGTCGACTTATACATGAGTATAAGCTTTTCGGACCGGTGGTAGGTGTGTCTAAGGTGCAGTCACTCGGGTTGTGGCAGAGGCAGCATTTGAGCTCAGGTTGGCGCTTAGGTACATCTCCCTAGTGAGAATGCGCAGCTCCGAGACAGCTATTCTATTCAGGCACTCCAGCTGGCTGTTACCATGGCAGCGAATAACAACTTCTGGTTGGCGCTCTGATTCTGTTGGCAGTAAGCTTCCGTATGTACAGCTATATGGGGGTGGAATACACGAGTGATGGTTCTCTGCTGTGTAAAGGAGAATGGCAAGAATGGATCCCAGTAGCAGGGAACTGAGTTTGATGGACCAGCAGGTCCCCAGGTAAGTTATGTTTTTGAGAAGATGCAGCAGCCTTCATTGATACACACTGTGTAACAATATGTTTAGCTGCCAATGTTATAGGACAATTTACAGCGGCATTCTGAATAACTTTGTTGCTTTGCTGTTATTCAGTTTGAATCATTTTTCATTTGAGAACAGAAAATAAATGTTAAATGACTATTCACTGCAGCTGGTCAGTTTTGAATACATGGGATATTTCTACATAGCATGAGACAGAGGTTTTTTTAAAAAAATGAAAGGACTGTCCAGGAAAATTAGCGATGGATGTCATCTAAGCATGTAGGAAATGAATGGGCACATGAGAACTGAGGAGGGTCTGAGGAATAAACTGGTACTTACCGTATGTTATGCTAACAAAAACCCCAAGTTTTACTCTCGACTTATCTATGGGTCATAGAAAATTTCATAATTGTTGGCCCAAAAACTAACCTCGACTACATACGGTAGCTTAATCTCCAGTTTGCGTATTTAGATGTTTAAATTATAGGTTTAAGATTGAGAAACAATAGAGATGCTTAGTTTTGTTTTAAGTTGCTAAGGGACCTGTCCTAGAAGAGTTTTATAATGCTGTAAGTTTGAAATTTAGTCTAGCTTTTTTTGTTTGACTTTTACCTGACCTAATAGAGTAGAAGCACCCAGTCTGTAGTTGTGTGGGTAGATTGTTTAGTCAGGTGCACAAGTCAAGGTGAGAAAAGTTGTGCATGCCAAACTGCAACTGTTCCTAAAAAGACATTTTTTAATAGTGACTCTATAGAAATAAAATACATAAATAAATAAAACTTGCATAAATACAAGCTGGGGCGAAATTCATTAAAATCGAAAATCACAATATCGGCCAATTTTTTACCGATATCGTTACTATTGATATTGCAATATTGGTAGTATCAATATCCCAATTTACCAGTAAAACCAATATCGGCAATATTGGCATCGTGATATCATTTTTTTCAGCCATAATGTGAATGTTTCCATAGAGATGAACAGATTAACAAATTTTGATATTGCGATATCGCCAAAAACAATTGGCCGATATCAGCAATATTGGAAAAACAGCTGATGTCACGTCACTGGAAATATCAATATCACAATATCGATAAAAATGGCCGATATCGGCAATATTGATATCACGATATCAGAAAAATGGCCAATATTGCGATATCTGCAATATTGATATCACGATATTGGAAAAATGGCAGACTTTGGCAATATTGACATCGCGATATTAGTTAAAAAATGGCTGATATTGCAATATCGATATTTTCAATTTTAATAAATTTCACAGTTCTTTATAGGTCAAGGTAAGATAGATAGATATATAATGATGGAGTGCACAAGGTTAACATAGGGTAAGAAGGAATAAGTTCAGCAAAAACAGGCAATTTAGCTCAGACAGTGTACCTTATAATAATAATTACTGTTTAAGAAGGTGAATTAACATTACAAAAAAAAATTAACATTTTTAATTTGTAAAAACTTGCAGAACTCTTTTTGCATCTGGCAGATATAGTCCTATAACCTTTCTCAGACTATAATGAAAATATTATTTTCATCAGTGCAGCGTGGTGAGTTTATCAGTACCATGCTTCAGATAGGTGACTTTGTACAAAGACAGAGAATTGTACATTTAGATGAGAATTTTATGAGAACTGCACATCTTTGATTGCAAAACAAGTGTAGTGTGATGTTTATAGATGTTCCAGAAAAGATGAAAAGATCTAGAATGATGATATCATTTGTATTTGTAAAAATCAAGGAGGACACTTTGTACATGGGGTGAAACTGTATGTATGCTCATACATGAATGGGTGATGTACTCATTTACTGCAATACACAGCATAATATAATATAATTACACTTTTCTGTTAAAGGAGAATTATAGTCAGATTACATCTTTACATATGCAGTACTATACCTTGGTGAGAATTGTTTCTCCCCAGTAGTTGTTTCATGTAACGCAGAATGATTGAGTAGGCAGCACTGATGAACTCCTGCACCAGGAAATGTGTGTGTGACATGTACTGGCAAGTTTTTCATGAAAGGGGACCCTCCCCGGGACATTTTTGCCCTACTTAGTACTTAGCATGTGTGCACAAGTTAGCTTTTCCTCTGTCTCCTCTGGTTTGTGCAAAAATATGAAAATGACTTATAAATGCTAATTACATTTATAGTTATTTAGGAAGATATTTATAAGTAGGTTATAAAAGTTTTTTTTTTTTTTTTACTATTTTATGACTATTGAAATAGTGGTATTATATATCAATATCGACATTATTGAAATATTGCCTGCTTTAAGGCTGGCGAAAACCAATTACTTCTGGAGCTGCTCCTGTCATTTAGCCAAAGTCAAAAAAAGATTTCCCATCGGAAAAAAAGATAACAAACCCAAATGGATGGTGAACCTCATAGCCAAACACTGTGGCGGTTTCAACTGATTAATATTTATCAATATCAACAATTTTTTTTTCTGTCCTATATAAACCAGGGGAATTGTTGATGCACAACAAAATGCATTGAAAAGGTTAAAATGTTCTTTAGAAATATCGCCCTTAGTGAGGATAGTTGTTTTAACGTAACAAGTATCTCATGTTGTTTTACTATTGTCTATTTCATTTATCAAGATCTAATTAGGTAAAATGCTTTCTGATGCAGTGAACATTTCACAAAACCAGGTTTTGTAGTTAGAAATGAGTCTTGACTTTTTGTGCGTGAGCATTTCAGTCATGTGCTTCATTTGCTGAATAATGTCTGTGTTATTTTTCTCCTCCCTAAGGCAGAGATTTCTTACAGGCAGACAATTACTGTGTCAGCAAACATGTTGCCGTGGTTCACTGGATGATTAGTGCATGATATTTTGCTACAGGAATAATTTGTGCCTATCACTACAATAAGGAGACCAACCATGATTTAATCAAACCCAATTCAGTATTCATAAAGTGTACTGTACAAAGACAATAGAAAGCCATATAATTGCGTTCTAGTAAGCAACAAACCCACACATATTGTCTGAAAGAGTTGTTTTTTTTTTTTCTAGTTTATACTTCTAAGCAGATTTATTTATAAATCACGAAAAGGCTTGAGTACAAATTAAATGAATAATTTTATAAAGGCTTAGTAAAGTATTTGCTTTGGTGGAAGGAGTAAAAATGATGCACACACATATACCCTATTTATTCAAAACTTATATTTTTATTTATTTTCTTATTTAATTGGCACCTATAGCCAAATGAACTGTCACTTTATGTTACTGCACTTGTTACCCTCCTATATGTTTATGTAAGTCTTCCTCTTATTTAGATTGTAAGCTCTATGGGGCAGAGACCTCCATCCTTTTGTTTCAGTCATGTATTTTCTTGATTATATGCTTGTAATTTACTTCTCTTGTTCTTTGTTCCACACTTTACCCTTGTCTGTATTATAACTGTATTGTTTGATTGTACAGTGTTGTGTAAACTTGTGGTAATTTATAAATAAAAAATATACATAATTACATAGATACCCACTGACACACACAAATATGCACATGCATATGTACATACCTATACACACATGTACACAGATAAAAACACATTTTCACAAACATAATTAGGCGAAATTTAATAAAGTCAAATTTGGTACTACTCCCAGTGCAGGAAAGATTTATTATCTCGCACTAAGGGGGGAATAGTGCGAAGTGAGGTACGGATCCTTCACCTCACTTTGCACTATCGTGAATTCCCCCCTAAATCTGTGATCGAGTCACCTCTTAAG
>WMED01004893.1:0-20138 GCA_019650415.1 Pipa parva
CAGAAGTATGCGTTTGCGACTGTTCACCTGTTCTACAAGCGTATTGATGCGATGCAACTCGAATTGTCACCTACAAGCGTATTGAAGTGAATTCGCAACAATTGATGGCGATGGGACTCAAATTGTCGCGAAGTCAACAACACATGCGAATTCGGACTTTGCTGAATTACCCCCTCAATTTTCTTTCATTTTCATCAAGTAAATGCTGTCATGGAGATAGTATTCAGTATTAAGTCAGTGCCTTATCTGACATTGGCTAATTACCTTGCCCATATGTGATATTAATGCTGTGATTAAGACACCTGTTTTGCCATGCTCTTATGGCAAAATTTATTAAACTCGGAAAGACCGCTCTTGAGGGGGAAATTCACCATTCAGCAAAGTGAGCTCCGAAGCCTTCGGCTCACTTCGCAAATGGTATTATGCGCATGCTGATGTCCTGCGCGCGGACATCAGCATGCGCATTAAAGGGATTCCCGTCTCAGCGAGGCGACTCTTTTGCTGTCGCCGAGACGGGAATCCCTTTAACGCGCTCGCTGATGTCCGTGTGCAGGACATCAGCATGCGCATAATACCATTTGCAAAGTGAGCCGAAGGCTTCGGAGCTCACTTTGCTGAATGGTGAATTCCCCCCTCGGTCTTCCCAAGTTTATCACACGAGATTTTGAATTGTTCTTGCGAGATTTTTTGTATTTTTCAATCCCGAGTTTTTCTATCTCTATTTTTCAAAATTTTCAAAGGAAAGCTAGCTGTACTTTACATTAGTACTGTGGCTACCTTTTTATTGGAAAACTCAAGATCAAAAAATTCAAAAAAATCTCACGAGAACAATGCGAAATCTCACACGATAAACTCGAAAAGACTGAGAGCTGCCTTTCCGAGTTTAATAAATTTCGCCATTAGTATGCTGATAATCTAGAGAATCAAGTAATTTTAAAAAGTGAAAATAGAAATTCAGCTTGTTAGAGAAAAATAAGTTGAATCTTGGTACATTTATTTTCTACAGATGCAATTTAAGACACTGGCAGACAACTATAACATAATTTGGCCTTCCACACAGCCATGGATAAAAGAAATATTGCGCAGAGAGAGTGTCTCTGGCCATAAACATTCTTCATAATTTACAATGCTTTTGAAAGTGAGACCACATACATTTCTACATCAGAAACAAATTTATATACACAGGAAGGCAATACCATGCATCCAGGATAAATTACTAACCAGATAACCAGTTACTCTCTGTTATTTACATGGCCTCAATCCAGCAATTGTTATTTTAATGTCCCCCCTCCATCACATCTTATCTTTTGACCAAAGCTTTCACCACCAGCTACAACAGATCTAGTAAACACTCTTTTCAGAAAGACAGATGTCCTCTCTCTTCGTTGATCTTGTACAACTATCAACAGAATACATTACACAGGGGGCATATGGATCAAATTATGTTGTGTAGCCTCTTACATCCTCCGGACAGAAGTTTGCTTTCCTTATAAGAATATGAGCATTCAATTAGTGTGGGACAGTCAGAAAACTTAACACATTATGTTGGTGAAAACATAAACAAAGGGTGAACCCAGTAGTCCTTTTTACCTTCTAGTAATTTCTCCCTACCCAGTGCTCCCCCGGCTGGTAATTTGGATTTTGATTTAATTATGTTTATTTTAATTTCATGCAAAGTTTACTGTTTAACACTATGCAATCCTTTGTACCTACAGAATGTTTATATTTCTCTAAACATTTATAATTAGTGAAAAAACTACAGCCCTACAAATGATTGTGAAACACTTGAATGAACTACACTGAAGGATATATCACTGAGGAATTCCATGGTCCATAAGTGAGAGGTGCTTATCCATGGTACAGAATGTTGAAGTGAATTAAATTAAATCCTTATAAACTGTAGGAGGGTGATCATTAGGATTGATGATATAAGTAATTTATTGAGGGTATGTGCAGATTAGGCGTAACATGTTATAGTAAACTACAGAGAGCAAAGTAATATGTGGGTGCACCATGTTTATTTTTTCGATGACATGAATGGTGGCGAAATATACATGTATTCGTGTAGCGCCACCATTGTCTAATATAGCCATGTTGAAGAGATCATTGACATCATTTTCACATTAATCTGTTAAAAGGAAACAATGTTACTAGAATTCTCTCTTCTATATTAATTTCTACACACTGGCAGTAGGTGTGAATGATCAGATTCACTAGTTTGTCACATTTTGATGTCTCTTTAACATCCCTTTTAATGCTAAACAGTTACTATCTCAAGTTGACAGTTTCTCGCCATATGGTCTATGGCTTTTTAGTGAATTCATACAATAGATAATGTCCAGCCACTTATAAACATTCACAGGAGTGAGATAAGAGATCTTCAGCATTCTTTGAACACAAAATGACAATATGGAATTTTAATATAGAGAAGGACCTTGATTGTGTTTCTGGTAATATGAAGAAATAATATGGGAATATACAGTAAGTCCTACTTGAGAGGGAACTGCACAGTGTTTTTTTATTAGGCAGTTCCCTCTCAGGTTGGATTAATATCCCTCCATATTGGTAGATCAAGATGCACTATCTCATAGCTTTTAGTGGACTATACTGTGTATGGACAAAGATAAAGGCTTTGGTATTGGTGCAACCCCTAGCACAGGATGGGGGTCCTATGATCCCCTGCTACTATTTATTAACATTATCATAGTGGGGGGTCCATGCCATTACCCCCACATTACTGGTGCAAGTTGGGGGGTTAATGTGGTAAGTCTAGGGGGCCTTTTAATTAATGAAAGTAACAACATTTTTTTCCATAGCTATCAGTGTAGTCGGAAAAATTTTTGAAAAAAAAAATGTGTTTTATTAGATTAAACTTTTTGGTGACAGTTTTTTTATTTTTAAAGGATTTTCTTGCTGGTTAGAGTAGTTTGTGGATGGTCTTGGTGGTCTTTATTGTTTAAGGTACACTATTTTGGATGTTTCGGATAGTTTGTTTCATTTTGCTTTGATGTTTGGATAGTTTTATTGCTGGTTTTGACTTTGATGTGTTTGGTTTTGTTTTTCTTGAGGTTAGTACTACAGTTTTCTATAGGAAGTAATGTTTCTTTCATCGAGTTTAGTTAGATGAATAGCTTAGAGGCGAGCAATATCAATTATAAAAGAGCAGGAAAAATTTTTTAAAAGACGCTAGATTGATATATCGGTAATTTGCTGAGTGAATATTGCTCAAAAAAGATGAAATCATTAAAAATATTGTTAATAATTTGAAAACTTGCTGAAATGGTGGAAAAGGGAAAAAAAGTCAGGGGAAATTGATTTTCCACTCTTTTGACTATTTCACCATTTTATAAATATCCCCCGGTGAGTGAAGTAACATTTCATCAAAAGTAATCCTGCTCTCAGCCCCCCAGTTTGCAACTTTCATTTGGAAGTCATATGGGCAAATTAAAGGGGCACTATAGTGCTGATGTAACTGCACACATACATATAAAACTCCTTTATACTAAGCAAATTGCTGACACAAATAGTTTAAAAAAAGTTTAGGGAAGAAATAATATTTGCCATTTGTTTCCCTTAATTAGTCTCCCTGAGAGCCGACATTTTTCTTCGACCAGCTCCCCCTCCACTTTCTGTTCTGCAAGTCAAACAACATGAGAAGAAAAAGCTGCCTGACTGCTCTTGGTTAAGCTGTGTGATGACCTTTTGACCGCATAAATTAAGCTTGTCTACAGGAGCTTACAGAGGGAAAGATAACTTGTGCTCATGTGCTAAGTAGTAAGTAAGGCATCTTTTCATGGAAAACTGGCTAGTACACATCACACACACATTTTCTGGTGCAGGATTTTATCAGTGCTGCCTACTCAATCATTCTGCATCACATGAAACAACTACTGGGGAGAAACACTGCTCACTAAGTTATAGTACTGCATATGTAAACATGTAGTTTGACTATAGTTCCCTTTAAGTAAGTACACCATGGCAAATTCCAACTTTGACACATGATAAATACCCCAAAAAAATTGGCTTTTGTTTTCTTAACTGGTTTTACAAAGCCAGCCAAGTAAAGCTATAGAATGCTGGCATATATATTAGCCTAAAGGCTGCATAGATAGATATGAACCAGTTGACAAGAGATAACAAAATTTATGTTGTGCAGTTGGATGAGTTTATATGCTTCATATGATAAGACAGTGGAATTTATACCATTTTCCTTTCAATTTTTGCATGTAACACAACAAATATGGTGAAATTGGGCAGTGTGGTGGTTCAGTGGTTAGCACTGCTGAATTTCAGTGCTGGGTTCAGTTCCACCTTGGACTTCATCTGCATGGAGTCTGTATATTTTCCCCATACTTGTGTTGGTTTCCTCCACAATCCAAGACAAGAGAGTGTAAGTGATACCTTTTATTGGCTAACGAAATAGATGGTAAATTTCATTAGCCAATAAAAGGTATCACCTATACTCTCTTGTCTTTGCTTAAATCTATAGCTAACACAGTGCACAACTCTACTGCCTCCCACAATCCAAAAACATACATCTCTGTCTGTGTGTGTGACTGAATAGGAAAACTAGATTGTAAGCTCCACGGGCCAGGGACTGAAGTGAATGACAAACCTCTGTAAAGTGCTGCATAATATAATAGCTCTATATAAATGAACCAATACAAAATTATCATTGTAGAAATGTAAAATATCCATTTTTAAAGAGAAATGTGTTATTTACATTCAGCTTTTCGTATGTAATCATATTACTTACTGGTATTAAACCTAATTATGTAATTAACCCATCTTATATTACAATTTGGTATTGGTTGTTTTTCCACTGATTGACAGTTAAACTTCTTTGGGTGAAATTTACAACATTCTAAAAGGTTGATTTTGACCTTTTTTTGAATTTTTTTTCAATGAAAAAATGGGAGTTTGAAAAAAAATATATATTTTTTTCTGATTGAAACATTTTCGATCCATTTTTTTTTTCAATCTCTTTTCGATGAAAACGTAGCCAAAGTACTTATGTAAGGTATGGCTACTTTTCCCTTTCAAAGTTTCACCTTTGAGAGGGTTTCATGGCAGAAAACACTGTTCTTAATGGTCAGAGCGCATCAACATAAGTATTTGAACATTTATTTTTAACTTTTGGGACTTTTTGCTTATTCATTTACTTTTTTTTTGTTGTTGTACAGGGTTTGTTTTATGCATTATTTAGGGCACTATACATATTATTTTGACTAATTATTGTAGTCTGTTTTTCCTTGTTTTTCCCCAGTAGTTGTTTCATGTGATACAGAATGAATGAGTAGGCAGCACTGATAAACTCCTGCACCAGGAAATGTGTGTGTGACGTGTACTGGCCAGTTTTCTATGAAAAGGTTCCCTCCCCCGGACATTTTTTGCCCTACTTACTACTTAGCACATGTGCACAAGTCAGCTTTCCCTCTGTAATCTCCTGCATTCCAACTTAATTTATGAGGCCAAAAGGTCAGCACACTACTTAACCAATAGCAGTCAGGCAGCTTTTTCTTCTCGTGCAGAACAGAAAGGATCCTCTGCCAGTGTGAAAGAGCAAAGAGAGAAACCGATCTCATTTAAAAAGGTAAGTACCTCCTATTTCTCATACACCAACAAATAAGGAGTCAAACATACACTCTACTACTTAAAAACAAAGATTGAAACAAATGTTGGGGAGAGTAAACGCTGAAAAGGAAAAATCATCCCACAACAAACACACAAGAAAACTGTAAAGTTAAAACAAAAACCAGAGTCTGCAGACAATATAAAACTCCACAGCCTACTGGAGATTAATCCAAATATTGCTGACACAGCACTATAAAAACAAAACAAACCACCCCTTAAATTAAAATACATACAAAAAACATAAATTTGGCAGCCCAACAACCAAATAATTATTTGGTTGTTGGGCTGCCAAATTTATGTTTCAAAGCCCAGAAAACTGAGAAAGCAGACATATCAAAGATCTCTATAATATAAATTTATATGCAAATGCAAACAGCATTAATCCAACAACTTTGAAGCCATCCCAGAAAAACAAGACGAAATAAGCAACTTAAAAGGAACAAAACAAGAAAAGAGACCAAATACACACATAAAACAAAGCACCTCATATACCAACTTAAAAATGCCAGGAGGAAAACAGAAAACAACAGCAGCAACTGCAACAGAATCTACTGCTGACTTTTTTTTTTAAACAAAAGCACCTCTTCCAAATCATGATCCATAACTACAACTAAAGAAATTAATATAGATGATTCATCTTCATTCACAAAAAAAGACCCAGGAGACCTCAAACACTTCCTCCAGGGATTTAAAGAAGATGTAACACAAGAGTTCAAAAAACTCTCAGAAATCCACAAAGAAATTAGAGAGTTCAACACTAGACTACAACAGGCTGAACAAAAACAAACAACACAACCTGAATCAACCACAACAATGGAAATACAAATTCAAGAAATACAAAGAATTACAAAATGCCCACGAGAACCTGGAAAACAAAACAAGGTGCAATAAACTCAGACCAAAAGAAATCCCTGAAGAAATTACTATACAGCAAGCAAGATGTCTCCCTTAGTGAAATAGTCACTCCCCCAAAAACTGTGCATCTCTGACTGTGTAATTTATGGCAAAGTCAGAGGGATCACTCTTTCCTAGGAACCCTGAAAGTAATCTTCTACCCTTACTCACCAGTCTGTCTAAACTTCTCCCTTTCCCTTCTCTACTCTTCTCCCCCTCCCTATTCTTGCTCACTCTCCTATCCTCTCAATGACTTCAATAAAAGACTAACTAACAAGCTGATAAAACTGAATAATCTCTAACTCAGTGCAAGATAAACTCCACCTAACAGTTCTATTGCACCATGTAAAAGGCTTAAACAGCACAACGAAAAGGAAAATGGCATTTGCAGAATACCAAACAAAAACGAGCAGATATCATTTTATGCCAACGAATGCATTTTTCCAAGACTTCATACCCTAAATACATCGAAATACATCTCTAAGAACTACACACAAATGTACCGAAGCTAAATCCAAAGGGTCCTCTATTTTTATACACAAAATGCTCAATTTTCTACTATCACATAAATATGCCGACCCTTAGGGAAGATACATTATAATTACAGGACCACTACAGGGTCTCCAGGTAACAATCCTGTCAGTTTATGCCCCTAACTCAACAAAAAAATCATTCTTTGACAGATTTTTGCAGAAATGGATAGAAATAAAAGAGGGAAGATTGATAGTAGGGGGGAGACTTCAACACAATGCTTCAGAATAATCTTGATAGCACCAGAAATGCCAGATCCATAAAATATTAACAAGAGCTAGCAAGAGACGGGAAATATCTAGATAAAAAAAAAGTACAACCACTAAATTTCATGGACATATTGTGATAAAAACATCTAATAGACAGATATATTCGACTCTATACCACACAACTCTTACTCCAGGATCGATTATATATTTATTCAACCCATGAACTCCTCAGCAATAACACAATCCAGAATCTGTGATATCACATGGTCTGATCATGCAATAATTGAAATGAGATGGGGACGCATGGGACAAACACAGAGGACACGGACTTTGGTAATTAAATGACTTACTACTAAGAGATGAATCCTTCTGTACAGATTTAGAACAAAAAATTCATGAATACTTTACATTAAATTCACAAATAGATACCACACTATCAGTCCAATGGGAGGTGCACAAAGCAGTAATAAGAGGCTTACTAATCAAATAAGCATCCAAAATGAAAAAAGAAAACATGGGAAAATTGCACAACTAACACAGGAACTAAATAGAATAGCACAACAATGCAAAACAACTCCCCTCACCTACAACTTCAATTAAAAGAAACAAGAACAAAACTAGTATACAAACTCTCAGACAAAGCTGCATATGCTCTAAACAAAACTAAATACAGATACTACAAATATGCAAACAAACCACACACCATGTTAGAGAGAAAATTAAATTATTACAACGCACAAAAGAAAATCTGCACTCTCAGAAATCATACAGGACAAGAAATAAGAGACACAGAACAAATGCTGAATCAGTTCGACACATTCTACTCACAACTATACCAAAATGATGAAGCTCCTCTAGCTCAGATAGCAGATAAATCCCCATTCCCACTCAATGGATACCACCTCCACTAACACAAGAACAGATCATGTCACTAGGATCACCCATCAAAGGAAATCAGAAAAGTAGTAAAAGGTACCAAATCAAAAAAAATCCCCGGGACTAGATGGTTTCACAGCAAGTTACTATAAAAAAATTCATTGATCCTCTACTCCCACACATACAAGAACTCTCCCATTCACTACCAAAAGGGACTCCACTATCTAGAGACATGCAAAGAGCATTTATTACAGTTATTCCAAAATCTGGCAAAGATCCATTAAATTGAGACAGCTACAGACCAATTTCACTCATCAATACAGACATTAAAATATTTGCAAAAATTCTATCAAACACTAGCTAGACAAAAACAAAAAGATTTTCTGTCTCCCGATGAAGCCGCAAGTATCTAAGTGGCGAATAAGCGTAGAGATATATGAGGATTGTTTACTCAGCAAAACCTGTTGTTTTATATGCGATCTAAGTCTTCTGACTGTGAGTATAATCTTGTTTTTACAATTTGGAAATATTAAAAGGTTTTTACACTATGGAGATTTCTCCCTTTTTTGTACTCATGTGAATTGTGATTTGACTACATCCACCCGATCCATTGGTTCAGTCACTCTTCATTAACCCAGCCTGTTAATTTTGGGAATCTACATCATGTGATACTATAAGTGCTTTGGAACACACCCATCTGGTGAGCTTTTTAAACTCACTTAAGGTATGGTGATTGGGATTACACCCACAATAATTTTGAATTTTGACTTTCATTTCTTACACATTAACTTTTTTTCACTCTCTTTTTCATACTCTTTATATATTTTTCCTGTCATTGGCTGGTGGTCTTTAACCTTTTTTGATTTAATAACATTGATAAGGCACTATGTAGTGCTTTGCACCTTGTGCACTTTCTTTTAGGTTTGTTTTTATATATATAAATATTATATAGCCTCAGTACTACCTAGTCTAGTCAGATGTCACCATATAATCTCTATTCCCTGGTTAGAAATGGAAAACACATTTTGATTACCATTAACCCTCCCCCAAATAATATGGACTCCCAAAGACAGAAAGAAAACCACTAAAAGATCTATTCCCAACCACAAAACAATTCCTTCAAATATGGGACAACTACAATATAAAATACAAACTATGGACAACCCGCTCCAAATATTATGGCATATTCTTAAACAAATCATCCCAACCTGGATGTCATACAATATCCTTTAAAACATGGATCCAAAAAGGTCTAATCCTTCAAAAACACTTTCTCCGAAACAACAAACTAATATCATTTTCGGAACTACAAAACAAATACAATATAGAAAACAAAAATTTCAAACGGAGCCTACAAATTAGAGATTTCTTAAATAAACACGTGATCAAAATCACTGCCAACAACAACTTTTTTTTTTAACTCATAAGTATGGAGCAAACCTCCACCAACCACCTAATTACTCACATATACCAAAACATAACCACTCAGACCAAACAAGCTTACATGTCCAAATGGGAAACAAATTTAAAGATCACAATTAATGAAAAATCCTGGAGAAAGATTTGATCACTAGCAAATAAATCATCAATATGCGCCACCATTAAAGAAAAGGCATACAAAATAGTATTTAGATGGTACTACACCCCAGAACATCTCACCAAAATTTGGGGAAATAATCAATCACCCACCTGTTTAGAGGCTGTAACCAACTGGGCTACTTTTTACATGTCTGGTGGAAATGAAGCGTTGCAAAAGCCATCTGGAAAACAATATCAGACATCCCAACATCCCTATGGGTGAAATGTATTAAACTCAGAAAAGCTCCTTTCACTTTTCCAAGTTTAATAATTGTAAGAACATCCTGAAGTTTTTCGTGGTAAGTATTGCGAGATTTGCTTTGATCGATACTTGCCGTGAGAAACTTTTTCTATTGAATATATCCATGGAAAGGTAGCTATACAGGATGGCTAATCCTTTCCATGGATATATCCAATAGAAAAAGTTTCAATTGAAGCAAATCTCGCAATAATTAACATGAGAAAATTCTAGGTGTTCTCCCAATTAAACTCAGAAAAGCCAAAAGGGCTTTTCTGAATTTAATAAATTTCGCCCTATTAAAGTACGAATAAGAGAGACCACTTATACTTTCCTTTTAGGAATGCCAATCAGTGCCAATCAGAGCACTTCTGTCAAAAAACAAACAACAGCTCACAACACACATAATAACAGCAGCAAAAACATCACTAGCATGATCTTGGAAAAAAATTACCCCCACAAAAAGAACTCATCTGTAAAGTCAACTGGATTAGAGCTAAGGAAAACATTAGATATGTCATGTTAGACAAATAATACAATCATGAACTTATCTGGTTTCCATGGGCTCAATATATAGAAACTATACAAGAAAACCACTGACAATCCTAACACTATGTAAACTATGTCTATAATGAAAGCCCATTTTCCCATTGTCAAGCAATAAATTGATTAAGAAACTCCTGACTCACCTCTTAACCTAGAAGAGCTCAATATCCTCCTGCAACTGCATTGTCTCTGTAAACAGATTCCATTTAAGGGCAGTGTAGGGTTAAAGCCACGCCCTCCCCTCTCCATGACTTCTCTATCCACATTGGTTGGACTGGTCTTATCTGTGCATGCTCAGGGATATAAACAGGCTTTTTAGATAAGGTGAGGGGGATAATTTCTTTCTGTATAGTGAGTGATGTCACTCGGGGGCAGGGCTTATTGGCACTGCACAGGAAGAGTCTGTACACAGAATGGCTGAGGGAACAGGTCTGTTTAAACAAAAGGCAAGTACTAGTGATCCCAAAATCATTTTTACATTTTAATGTTTAAGTTGGCATTCTGTATGTATACATGTCAATTATAAATAATGTTTTTATCCAAACTTTTCATACCTTTTAAGGTTCTTTCATATACCTAAATATGTGATATGGCTGTGATTTAAAAAAAGTAATAAAAAAATACAAGGTCTACTACTTCTACATAGATTCCCCTAACTTTAAATCATCCATTTCCTTTTCTGTTTCTCATTTCTCTATATAAGACACCATTCACCTAGAGTCTTCAATCACCACAACACCTTATTCAACACATAAATAGAAAGATAATTCTCTAAGATTAATCAATCATTTTTTGACAATAACAAAACAATAATCAAAATAAATAATTCAACCCGATTTACGAAATGTTTATTCTAACTGTGTAAACAAGAGTTTAACTTATATTCTACGTTAACAAAAGTTATTGTATTACATTATTACTGTTTTGTTTATGTAACACTAAACAATGTAAAAATTAAAAAACTTCAAATAGAAAAAAAAGTTCAAAATTAGTTATTACATCCCTTAATTGACTTAAAACCTGAATCTATCTCTTCTTACTGAGAAAGTGATCTGCAGGATTTATCAATGTTTAATAAAACTGAATGCGAAATTTATTAAACTCGGGAAAAGCCGTTTTCGCTTTTCTGAGTTTAATAATCGGGAGAACACTCTTGAAGCTTCTTGCGGTAAGTATTGCAAGATTTGCCTCGTGCGATACTTCCCATGAGAAACTTCTTCTATTGAATATATCCATGGAAAAATAGCTATACTGTATCGCTAACCCTTTCCATGAGTAAGCCCAAACGGCTTTTCCGAGTTTAATAAATTTCACCCAAGCTTGAATTTAACTTTAGCCTTCCTTGTGAATTTCTGTAATTGAAGTCTGCTCTTGTAATATGTGCATATTTCAAATAAGTCACTTTACTTTTCTGCAATTATTTAAACACTCTTTTCTAAACAATAACAGCAGATTTGGACACTTTTGAAACCACATCATATTGTAAGGTTCATTATGATAATGTCCCTCATTATTTCGGATTTTTCCAAACTCAACCTGTTCTATCGTTTCCCATGATCTGTAGTTAAACCTGACCTTGTAACATAAGCCGCAGTTTATTATTTTCTGGTGGGAAGTGAAGATAACATGTTTCTATAATCAAAAGACAAGAGGGAAAAAAAAATAAAAATAAAAACAGAATTCTTAAAACAACTAAAAGGCTTTAGAAGCAATTTTGGAGAATCACATTAAAATGCTAAAGTGTTTAATGGAACCCATCTGTCCTGAACTGAGAAGGAGAAAGAAAAAGAAATATAGCAGAGGAAATCAAGGAGACAATATGTCTGTGCAACTTGTTTTAATTAGGGGGCTCAGTATTGGTGATGATCATTTATTAGAATTTTGTGAACTGCAGCACCTCTCTGTGTTCTCAAATTATATCAGAAAGAAAACCATTACAGTTATCTAAATACCTTGTGTTCTTTGCAAATGTATTTATCATTCTTCCTGCTGGACCAAAATTCTGAAATCTAAATAAGATAAACTTGTGTTGTTATCTTTTTTATTTATAAAACTTAACAGTTGTTTGCAAATCATTGCGGGCCATTTATGAAGATCATTTAAACCTGTTGATTCATTCTGTCGTTTATCGGTGCTTTCCAACATTTTTTTCATCTTGCTGGATTTTTCTATTCCACTAATTTACACAGGGTCGAAAAGCAATTGTCAGGGTGAAAAAAAGATTGTTATTGTTATATACTGATGATTTGAAACCAGAACACTTTGCATTGCTTACACACAAAGTGAAACATTCCCCTTCCATTCCACATTGATACTGACATTCTTTTGTTGACAGGAAAACTAATCCCACTGTGGGTAAATCCAGAGATGGCTCTGGCCCTATCTGCGCCCTAGGCAACACCCCCACCCAGCGCCCCCTGCGATGACCCCCTCGACCTGTGACGCCCCCTGTCTGCGCTGCCCCCTCTTACCTCCAACACTGCAGTCCATCCGCGGCTCAACTTTAAATCTCTCAATTGGCAGAGATTTCCAGTTGAGCCGCGGCTACAGCCGGCACTCTGAAAAAAATAATGCTAGGGGCGCCCCCCTGGGCAGGCGGCGCCCCTAGCATTTGCCTACTCTGCCTAATGGCAGAGCCGGCTCTGGGTAAATCACAGGACCTACTCCGTAGGAAATAATGAATTTTTTAGCCAACCTAAAGCAGGTGAACACTTTTGTTTTAAAAAGAATTGACTTAACAGCTTCACAAATAGGTGAAAACAGTGATAGAAATATATTGCCAAAATTTTACCAGCGTTAAAGGCGAACTATAATGGCAAATCATACTTAACTGATCAGTCTAGCAGCAGTACACTCACATAGATCTGGAAGTGAGCAGAGCAGTGATATGTTCAATTGTCAATCCTGGGCTGAGGATCATCAGATAAATACTGATCTAGCAGCAGTATACCATATTGATTGATTTCACCCCAATTTTGCTGTCAATTTTTGTTCCTCTGTACTCTTCTATTTCCCCGATTTACAAAGGATTTCTAAAAATGATTCCCCATTGAAATAAATTGTTATTGATAAATATTGATCTGTTAACAGGGGCACGCTTTGCTGTGAGGGTTCCTTCCATTACAGATTAATATCAATGTCTCTTTTTGAAATATTTTGGACTTAGGATAAATAACAGACCATCTCACACATTTATTATATAATTTAGATTATATTTTGTATTTTGTTGAGTTGCATGTGTGGACAGATTTTGTTCAGGGAGAATACAGTGCATGTTAGGCTGAAGGCAACACTGATGAAGTGGTTAAGGTGAATTCTGGATATTTCCAGAAGTCGTATTTCCTGTTTAGATGACAAGTCAGGCAGATTAAGTGGTGTACAAGTTCAGACTATCGTGCGAAGTCTTCTTACTTAGGGGATAACCTTCAGCCACTAGCACAGAGGAGTCTCATTCTACCTTTGACCAATTTGACTGTCATAATACATTTTCTAGGTGCAGAAAGCTTTCAGGCACTCACCTTCATTGTATGTGGCACAAGTTAGCTAAACTTTTTCAGCATTTTTCCTTATAGCTGACAGTCATTCTTAATGTTGGCCTTCATATAAATTTTCATTGATGCAGGGCAGTGGGAGCTTCTTCAAGCTTGTAGGAATTTCAAAGGCCATTTGAATATACACAATACCTTTTATACCACCTCACACACAGGTGGAAAATTGTATTATTGTGCAGGTGGTGTGCAACACTCACCTACCCATTATGAGCTTCCATTCTGAATTTCCCAGGAAGCGCTCACGTTGCCTTTAGATCAATATATATTTTTATATTGCTGAATCATGACATTGTTAAATAAATCATAAATGGAGGGAAGGTCAGATGGGAGGTTATTATAATACAGTAAATGTTTGTTATATAATCCACAAAAATATTGTTGTCTGTACTGCCTTGTATAATTTGTGTTTAAAGGATCACATCCCCATAGAGAGCTGGTTGAAAATCAATCTTCAGATATATGCAATCCACCTTGTACAGCATGCATGCCAGACTCATCCTTAGCTACTCTGTAAATATTACCTGGGCTCCACCTCACTGTTGCTAGGCTGCATTGCAGTCATATTTTTATCAGGGATCCAAGCTCTTCGAAAAGTTTTTGACTGCCATTTTTCAAAATAATTACTGACATCCAACATTTTTACTGACATTTTCATATCTTGTACATTTATTTAAAATAAATTAAAATGGCAGCTCTAAGGGTCACATTGTTACTGAACTGGACTGTTTGCTTCTGGACATATAAAAACATGGCCATTTACTGATGGATGACAACCAGGTTTGCGAACAATAGACAAAGTAGCTGTGTCCGTAGAAATATGGTTTATTTGCCGCCTTCAAAAAACAGTGAAGTAAAACACACTGGGTTTCTCACAGGACAAACATTACATATATTTTTAGTTGTAATGTAAACATATTGTGACTGACTGATTGCAAAAAGGAAAAAACTTTTATGGCCACAAGGATTCAATAATTTGTTTTCTCCATGCTTTCTTACCACTGAACCAACCACAAACGCTTCAGGTTGAGATGTTGTTTCCTCTGGAAGGTAACATGCCCTTGATTTTGCTTGTATCCATAGTGGAGCACACTGTTAGGCTGGTTAGCTTTCACAGCCACTCAGGAGGATTTGTGCAGGGTGTTCTGAGGGTATAGACTCTAAGAGACTCTTGGTTATAACTTCTAACCCCTAAAGGGAATAAGGTCTTTGCTGCAAGGGGATACCCAGGTCAACCTTAAAAAGCCACCCCCAGAGGAGTGTGAAACGAGTAGCTGAGGAGTAAGAGGAAACAACAGGAACGGACAAGGTCAGAGTCATAGCAGTGTTCGAGGCAGGGTCCAGGCAGAATCTGAGAATACTGGAAAATAACTATTCTTTTGGCTTTAGATGCCTGTTCCAAACTTCAAATCAAGCCACTTCTTCAACAAACAGGCTTTATTTGTTGCAAAGCCAACCGTCTAGCTGAGCCAAAGCATGTACTGCAGGATCCTCCCTGGCCAGCGCTGGTTCCTGGGTTGCGCTTTTCCCTGAATTTCTACTGTATTAGGGAAACAAAGAATGAGCCGGTATGGCTAGGAAACATAGATAAGTGCATAGTTACTTAATTGCTATCTATTTAACTGCTAGATCTGTATACTAATAATACCCAGCATACACCTAACCACATATGCCCCAGGTTTGTGCTTTTTGGCTCAGTTTTCTTTTTTTATACTTCAGCTGCCTATTATGTTAAAGGTAACATCTCCATGTAAGTTGCTTATAATACTGTGCATGTAGTAAAGTAATGTATGGAGACTGTGAGTAACAATAGGTTGCATACCCTGCCAGTAATGTATGGCAACTGTGAGTAACAATAGGTTACTAATAGGTTAGTAGGTTTTTGCACTACTGACTACTTAGCACATGCGCACAATTCAGCTTTCCTTCCCTCTGTAATCTCCTGCATTCCAACTTAATTTATGAGGCCAAAAGGTCAGCACACTGCTTAACCAATAGCAGTCAGGCAGCTTTTTCTTCTCATGTTGCCTGACTTGCAGAACAGAAAGAGGAGGGGGAGTGGGGGGGAGAGGAAGATGTCAGCCTCTCAGGAAAACTAATTAAGGGAAACAAATGGCAAATGTTATTTCTTCCCTAAATGTTTTTTTTTAACTATTTGTGTCAGCAATTGGCTTAGTATAACAGAGTTTTATATGTATGTGTGCGGTTATATCAGCACTATAGTGCCCCTTTAAAAATGAATATGCATTCAAATGCTTATTTATGTCAAATTCGCTACAATATGCAACATCATCCACTCCTATTTACTCTACTGTGTTATAAATTTTGCATGAGTTAGTTTGCTTCATATTAGCCAGAAGCAGCTGAATACTGATTATGTACAATTCACTTTACTACACAGTGGGTGAATGCAAATATGTATAAAGAGATATGGAGGAAGAGGCAAGTTAGGACAAAACCAATGGAAGAAAGTATTCATTTGGACTAGGAGTAGGGGAGGAGATGAGTGGCAGGGGGAAACGGCAAGTTACTGCAGTGAGTAAAGAAATGCAGGACACTAAAATACAAGAGGGACTTGTGAGCAGAGAAGGTATGCAGCAGTCAACCATGCAACACAACTAGAAGAAAGAGATAGAGAAGGGAGGGAAGTAGGAGGGTTTCTCAGTAAATTACATCGACGGAGAAGTGCTGCAGTCAGTATGAGCAGGTGATAGAAGACGTAAATGATATAGCACAAAACAAACATAATGGAACAGGTTATTTTTGGAAAGGGAAGATAAAAAACAAACTATAAATAAAGAACAAAGAGGGGGAATGAAGAGTTTCGATCTGTGTAGGGAAAAGTTTTTTCAGTTTTTTTTTTTTCTTTTTGCATTCAGAAGGCTTAGGGGATAATTCAGCATAGTGCGAACTCACTTCCCGATCCTTCACATCAGCTCGCAGAGACTGTTACGCGCTCGCTGATGTCCTACATGCGGACATCAACGAACGCTTTAAAGGTATTCCAGTCTCGCGAGGCGACTTGAGTGGTCTCGCCGAAAATGGAATCCCTTTAAAGCGTTCGCTGATGTCCGCATGTAGGACATCAGCGAGCACGTAACAGTCTCTGCGAGCTGATGCGAAGGATCGGGAAGTGAGTTCGCACTATGCTGAATTACCCCCTTAATGTAGTAAGGTTACAATGGGTAGGGGAGAAAATGAAAACCCCAACTAAATTTAAATTTTGCCTCAAATGTTTGTAGCATCAAGACAGAAAATTCTAGGTCTCTGTCATATGAGAGTCTCAGGGTAAGTAAAGCAGATATAATTTTCTTACAGGAAACATGTTTGGTGTCAAGAAAGAGAACTGAAGACAGCAGAGACAAATGGAGGGATGGTCCCTCTTTCTGGTTAAGAAACATGTACAGGGGTGGAAAATTTGGTTTAGGTGTGGTCAAAAGTTAAAACTGCAGAATAAGGAAGATAGTGTGCGGTTGAGTATTCTGAACATTTGGTATTATCCTTTGAGAGGACAAGAGAGAAGCAAAGAGAGAGATGCAAAATAAATGCAGAAATGTTGAAAGAGGAGAAAATAAGACAGTATTGTATAGGAGAAATTAAAGGATGTTATTTTCTATCTTTTGATCATTCAAAAGCATTTGATAAAGTAGAACATGAATATTTATGGGAAGTTTTGAAAAGATTTAAAGTCCCAGAAATATTTGTCAGTGGATAACAATTCAGAGACAAGGAACTTTCCGATATCAATGGCTGGAAGAGGGGACATTTCTTTGTAGAAGTTGGAGGTAGTTTGGGTAGCCCATTATTATTTATTTTGACACCTTTTTGAGAAAAATACAGGAATGCAGGATAAAAGGAGTAAGCAGGATCAGTAGCGAGCCTAGTGGCATATGTTGATGATGTGACAGTTGTTTCAAAAAAAGGGGAAGAAGAAAGAGCAGAAAGAGTTTAAAGAAACAGTGCAGTATGAGAAGGCATCAGGATCACCGGTAAATTAGGAGAAGTCAAAGGCAATATGGATGTTGGGGGGGCAAAGATTTTAAGTTACAAAGTTTTTTGGTGGAATGAGGAGAAGTGAACAATTTTGGGAATAAAGTTTGCAAAAATAAAGAAAATAGAAAAGATATGCTGGGAGGAAAAGTTGGAGAAAAGGCAAAAAAAAAGTGCTAAGATGGAGAAATTGGAAATTCTTCTATAAGGAAAGAATAAAAGTAATCAAAATGCATCTGGTGTCAATATAATTGTGTGGGGCTACAGTGCTCTTGTTACCAGAATCATTGGAACGTGGAAGTAAATGAAATCCAATGAGAAGGGAAACACTGTATAAATAAATGCAGGAAGGGGGTTTAGGCATGATCTGTTCAATGGTATTTTTAATGTCATATTTTTGAAAAGTAATTTAGGATGGGCCAGATGAGATAACAAGGTGGGGAGAATATATGAAAAGGAATTTAGGGGGCCAACAAAAAAGGCATAGATGCACACATTGTACAATAATAGGCTGAACTGGATGGACTTGTGTCTTTTTTCAGCCTTATAAACTATGTTACTATGTTATATAAGGGCGGAATAAAGAAGTAGAAATGAACATTTCCAGGGGGAGCACTTTTGAACAACAACCACTATCAGGTTATCTACATTACCTTTCTATAGCCCCATCCTGTGGAGCATCTAGAAATGTTATTTCTGCAGGGCCAGGAGCCATCTAGTGGTTATTTGAGCATTGCATTCCTTGTTTTGGGTCATCCAAAAGAATAAAACTGATCAAAATGCATTTGGGGCTAATATTATTGTCGGTGGCTACATTGTTCTTGTTTCCAGAATCATTATAAGGGAAGTGTGAGAGTATTTTTTAAAACAGAAGGTGAAATTAATAGTATTTTTAGTCTCACATAATTGAAAAGTAATTTAGGATTGGTCAGATGAGATACCAAGGTGGGGAGAATATATAAAAAGTAATTTAGGGACTGATATACAAGAGTGGAATGAATAAGGGTTTCTGCTTCACCTTTCTCTAACCTCAGTCTGTGGAGCACCTAAAAATTTTAATTCTGCAGGGCCAAGAACCATCATCCACTTAATGGGCACATGATCAATTACAATCTTTAATGTGTTAATCATTTAATGACCAGACATTCACACTATACACTATGGTGTATTTGGTTTCTCCAAGGGTCAATTTTTTCCTGAGATACATTACAGGGGGTTCCTACCCATTCACCTCTTGGGATGACAGAACCTAGACCAGTGTTTAAAAGTATCTGTTTTGAAAAGTAAAGTAAAGTTTGGTGCTACCGGCACTCGTTGTTTTCAGAGAATACTCTTTAATTCTCGAATTGCTTACTCTCCATTGCATTCTGTAATTATTATATCTGCAAAGCTTGGCACAAACCTTCTACAATGTCCCACAATGCAAAAGAAAGCCCTGAATTTTTTCTTAGATTGAGGATAAGGCCAGTTGTGTATGGCGTTAATCTTAGTAACTTTTGGTTTAGTTAAACCCCTGCTAAAGATAAAGATATTGGGCTTCCTCTCAACATAAAGCACATTTATTTTGATCTCAAGTTACAAATAGTAAGTTATTCTTTAGAACTGACAAAATGGCTAGGAATGAAGATGACAAAATTCAATGTACTGGGGTTTCTGTGGTTTATTAAAAACTTTATTAGACCATGTCCATATGTGTTCAATGGTAAATTCAAGGCAACCCAACATCAATCTGCACCCGATCTTTCCTTCAATTTAATCTTTAGTTATGTTTAGTAAGCACTCACCTGTTAACACCAAGCATACAGTATAGCACAGCAGGTGCACATTCAGCTTGCTAGTTTAAAGAGAAAATGGTATGCAATGTGTTGGTAATTCCAGACATACATTTTATGCCCAAAATAACACAGCTAATTATTATAAAAAACACTAAATGAATTGCTGTCTAGCAATTTATTAGATTACAGGGACACCAACTGTTTAAAAATAAACTCGATGCAGGATCCAAACTACTCCACATCTCTCTTGCAAACTTCTGGCTATGTGTGAGCATTTTAAAACAGAATTTGTGTCACTTAAGCATCACAAACCATGATA
>WMED01004894.1:0-20137 GCA_019650415.1 Pipa parva
GTTTGGAGAAGAAGCAGCGGATAAAAACTTTAAACACGTACAAGATTGAATTTGTCACGTTCATTTGGGACTATTAACACATTGTTGATATTGGAGTAGACTCTTTTTGTTTTGGCGCATCTCACTTTCACATATTTTGTTTTTTATTCTAAATAATATACATATAGTTTATATAAAAGCTTTTATTCCTGTTTCTCTCTTTTACCCTTTACTCTCTTTCCATACATAGAGCTGCATCCATGGCATTTTCATTAGCTTTCAGCTGCAAAAACAATGCAAAATTCATAGCAGAAACGTTTATTATTCCTTTTTCCCTAAAGTCCCTAAAAATGTATTTTCTTTTGTTCTTTGATATTTTATATGTGTGTGTCCTCATTCTATTTATTCTTATATTATCCTCTATTATTCTGACTATTGTTTACTACATTAAACATATATAACAATAAACCAACTAAAATGAGTGTAGTACTATCCAGTGAAATATGAATCAGTCAAATCTTCATTAAAGTTTACATTTCATAGTTAATATTTCCATTAAAGTACTTTATGGACTTGCCACCTTGGACTTAATTGTGGCATCTTGTAGGCAATTGTATTTTGATTATTTAACTTTTTGTTCAGAACTTTTTTCTAGTTTACCTTTTTGTTCTTCTTTACATTTAAATGACCTCCCGGTTGCTAGGTAAAATGAACCTAGCAACCAGCTGTTGAGTTAGGTACAGACTGGAAGAGCAAAAGTACAAGGCTTGTACAGAAAGACAAGTAATTAAAAATAATTCTGAATTATCAAAAAAATATACGTATATATCAAGGCCTCCGATGAATTAATACCCTGGTTGCCAAAGTTCAATGAACCCTGGCAACCAAAACGTCCAAAATCAATCCAGGATAATAAAGCAAAACAAAGTCAAATAATAAAATAATAAAATAAAAACAAAGACCAACAGTAAACTGACTACATGCTTGAAATAAGTCCAAGATGGACAACCCCTTTAACAGTGTTTAAAACATATTGAGTAAAAGCATTCTACACTATATTCCCCTCTTTGGAACACATTTATAAAGGGGTACAATGGTCAAAATTGCCAAATCATTATCTTTATAGTTTTTTTGACCATTTCATCCCCTTATCTCTTTTTTCCCACAACATTTTTTTATTTATAGATTTTGATGCAACTTTTCACTCACACAACTATTTTAGTTAAAGCTATTTCACTGTATATAGCAGGGGTGGCAAACCTTTTTGGCACAGAATGCCAAAAAGGTGACGTCACCCACGATCACATCCCCCGAAGTGCCAGCACTGGTGAGTGACGTCATCACACCAGCGCCGGGGGAGGAGCGCACACGCGTCGGGGGAGGAGAACTCCCCTGCCCATGTGCTCTTCTCTAGTGCAGGCCACGGAACGCTTCAGATTACAGCCACAGTTGTCAGGGACCGCGGTATTTGGCATATGAGAAGGGGCCGCTGTTATCAGGGCACTGACTAGATACGCCAAATACCCCTGTCCCTGATCCCTGACAACTGCGGTTGTAATCTGAAGCGTTCTCCAACCTCCTACCAGCCAGCGCTTCCTATCCAGGAAGTCAGCGGATAGTATCATGTGATACATAAGGGGGAGGAGAACTCCCCTGCTCATGTGCTCTTCTGTGCAGGCCACGGATCCAGCCTGAAAACTGTCAGATCAGGTCTGTGGCCTGTACTGAAGGCAGGGGTTTGGCGACGGCTCGCGTGCCAACAGAGAGGGCTCTGCGTGCCCTCTCTGGCACACGTGCCATAGGTTCGCCATCCCTGGTATATAGTGTTTTGCACACTTCACTGTATATAGGGGGTAATCCAGCAATGTGACTTGAGTCGCCTCGCCGAGACTGGAATCCCTTTAAAGCGTTCGCTGATGTGCGCGTGCAGGACATCAGCGAGCACATAACAGCATGTGCGAAGTGATGCGAAGGATCCGGAGCTCACTTCGCACATTGCTGAATTACCCCCTATAAGTGTTTTGCACAATTCACTGTATATAGTGTTTTGCACAATTCACTGTATATAGTGTTTTGCACAACTCACTGTATATAGTGTTTTGCACAACTCACTGTATATAGTGTTTTGCACAATTCACTGTATATAGTGTTTTGCACAATTCACTGTATATAGTGTTTTGCACAATTCACTGTATACAGTTAGTCCTCGGGTTACGACGGTTTCGAGTTACGTTGTTTCGGGGTTACAACGCTTTCTACAATGCCATGTTCCGACTTACACGGTTTCGTGACGTAAGTCAAACTGCATGCAACCATGCCTTGTTCCGACTTACACGGTTTGCGACGTAAGTCGAACCATACTGTATGAATGTATGATCCGACTTACATCAAAATTCGGTTTACGCCGCCGCGTAAGAACGGATCAACGACGTAAGTCGAGGACTACCTGTATAGTGTTTTGCACAATTCACTGTATATAGTGTTTTGCACAATTCACTGTATATAGTGTTTTGCACAACCTTAAAGCTCTAACTTATTCTATACCAATGACTTTCGTCTCTCCATAGATTTTCAAGAATTTGTTAATACTTTACAGACTTTGGTGAGCAAGTTAAAATGGAACAATAGTATCATATTCTATTTCTAACCCATGGAGTCTGTAAGTGTACTAACCACCTTGAGACTGAAAAACTACTTTTTTTTGTGATGCCTCGTAGACCCCTTACTGCTGGCATGGCTGTGAATAAAATGGTTCCCCCAAGAGAAGGACCTTTCATTCAACCTGCCTGTATTTAATCTAGTTGACATGAAGCTTGTTTGACCTGCTGAGGAACCTAGCTCTGACTTTTCCTCATTCCAATCCTGATGATTCCACTGAAAAATAAACTCTTATTTCACATTTGTACAGCTGTAACCAGCAGCATAACCAGAAGCTAGAAACTGCTAAAGACCTCCTTTCTGCCATAGCAGATTAAGGGGGTTATTCACTAAGGTGCAAATTCAACTGTTGAATTCGCAAATGGCGGATTCCCATAACAAATCCGCTACAATTTACTCATTGTAAAGTTGCGACAATTTTTTAATATTAAGATTGCAACAAATCCCCAAATAAAGTCGCAACTGTGACAATATTCTCATTATAAAGATGTGACTGCGACAGTAGCAGGATATTGCAACTATCTTTGTCTGGCAAATTTGAACCTATATGCAGTAATTTGGACTTTAGCGAATAACCCCCTAAAAATGTGTCCTATATCACAAATTAAGGGACACATAAGAACACCACAACAGTGTATCTAATATGTGAATTGTACCTATTATGACTTGCTGAAACATTCATTTAATTTTTGATTGGCAGAAAGATTGATTCATGGTGGGTTGATTTGTTATGATCATTCTGTAACATACATGTTCAGTCTAATACATCTTTCTGTCTGTCCATCCTTATTGCCTTTCCCCTCCCTCATATGTTCTTTCCCATACCATAACATTAACCACACAGGCTTCTAATTCTATAGCCCACCAATGTATAACATGCCTATATCTTAATATCTGCCAAGTTAAAGAAAAAAGTTGGCGAGCAATATAAACCATTGCAAAATGACTAAAATACGATAAAAGTCAACAAAAGTGATTCGCCGAAAGCCTAGTAAGTAGGGTATCACTTAACAGACTGCAAGGTAAAAAAAAAATGGTAGAATACCTAGAAGTTTCCTCTGCCTTTGGAAAGATTTATTTGAATAAATCATTGATAAACATATGTTCAGTTTGGTGCAGTGGTACAGTTGCAGTCAACATGTTGTCTGGTTAGGTGTCTGGATCAGCAAGTCTAAACTTATCCCTTGATATCTAGAGAACTGAGGTGAGAATATAGCAGCTTGTAAAATCTGTCTACACAAATGTTGAAGGAAGCTTAATAAAGGTGGACCACATGGATGTTGTCTGTGTCAACTGAAAGGTGTTTTGAACCAACTACTTTTTGACTGATATAGATGCAAACTTCTGTTTGATTGGAGCAGAATACTGTGTTGTAGGAGGTTTGTTTTTACTGGATAAACATTGAGCATTGCAGTGAGCAAGCACTAGAGGAATATTTACGAGTTAATACTGTAAGTACCACGTCTGTTATTTTTAATCGGGGCTAAATGCATTAAACATCTGTAATATTTGAGATTTAGCTTTTAGCTAAAAAAGTTTTTTAGTTTTTTTTCCTTAGGTTTCCAGACATTTTTCTCTGCAAGTCTTCATTAACTCCAATTTTTTCACCACCAACATCAAAATAGCATAACTGAGGGGGTTATTCACTAAGGTACAAATTCAACTGTCGAATTCACAAACAGCAGATTCCCATAACAAATCTGCGACAATTTCCCCATTGTAATGTCGCAACAATTTTTTAATGTTAAGATTGCGACAATTTTCCCATAATAAAGTCGCGACTGTGACAATATTCTCATTATAAAGACATGACTGCAACAGTAGCAGTCTATTGTGACTGTCTTTATCTGGTGAATTCGCACCTATACGCAACAATTTGGACTTTAGTGAATAACCCCCTGAGCGTGAGCACAAAACTATATGAAGTTTTGTTTAGTTTTAAGCTAATCTTTATTAGCAGTAGGCCAAGTGGCAGCATTAACTAGGAATGATGTGATGTGCGATGTAATTAATTGCATACCCTCACTTACCTGTGTAACACACCTAATGCAGGGAGGTTCAATCCCCCTGAAAGTTATTTGTGGAGATGGCACAATAAACCTATTTGCTTTGGAATGTTTTGGACATCCTCTTCTTTTGCTGTTCATTATAGAGGGAGGGGTAGTCCCTCTGGTCGTTCCATTTGGTTGCACACGCTTTTTGTTTGTGTTTGAGCATTAACTAGGAACTGTCTGCCATTGGAATTAATGTATGTATGTATGTATGTATAATTTTATTTATAAAGCGCCACAAATTTACGCAGCGCTGTACAATTCAGCAATACAAGTACAATACAAAGAAGGGAAAAGTGCATTAAACAATACAAGTAAAATATTACAAGGGTACATCAAATTAAGTGCTAGGTTGTTATTGACACAAGAGGTTGGAGGTCCCTGCCCCAAGGAGCTTACAATCTAAGTGGGAGGAAGACTTACATACACAGATAGGACAATAAGAGCTGTGGAGTCATAGGTCCATAAATACAAATAAATAGATCAAAATAGATATAGATAAATACAGTAAATAAATAATCAATAAATACAATAGATATATACAGATATTAAATATAAAAAGTATATATAAAATCAATGATAAGAATCAGTGCTAGTGCTATGACAGATAGGATTTCAATTTGGTTTTGAAGGATGAGAGGGAATGTACCTGACGGAGACAAAGGGGTAAAGAATTCCAAAGGTGAGGGGCAGAGAGTGAAAAGGGTAAATGGTAAAACGGTGACCAAAAAAAAAAAAAAAGGAACAAAATGACAGCACTAACATTTCTTATTCTAATTCCTACCTGCTGTCAGTATGTTAACCGTAGAGTTCAAAAATGAGCTATTTTTTCATTGTCTTCATTAAACAGATCCATGTGATGACATCACTTTGTTTCAGTATCTATTTATGACACATTTGTCATCTGTGTTATTCACCGGACAACACTCGGCCACAGACCGCGGCAATATGCTCCATAACGACAACAAAATCTTAAAAAGTGAAAATGCACATGAACAGGAACAGCCCAATGACTCAGGGTAACTAAACACTACAACATTAGTTGATAAAAAATTTTTTATGTATGTATGTATAATTTTATTCATAAAGCGTCACAAATTTACACAACGCTGTACAATTCAGCAATACAAGTATAATACAGATATGGGAAAAGTGCATTATACAATACAAGTAAAATATCACAAGGATGCATCACTTTAAGTGCTAGGTTGCGGTTGACACAAAAGGTTGGAGGTCCCTTCCCCGTAGAGCTTACAATCTAAGTGGGAAGAAGACTAAGTTACTCCAAAATCTTTTTATATATGTCAATGTTAAACCCCAATCAGAGTCCTGGTCGCTCTGCCCCATCTTTTCCACCATGTACAAGCCACTAGCCTCTATCACCCACTCAGTGGGAACATATATATATATATTAATATTTCAATATCCCCCCAAGGGGATCCCACTGAACACTTATGTACACAGTACAGGTTCCAGTGGAATTACTCGTGTATCAACTGCTGTAAAATAAAACACATCATAAAAACATTAATAACCCTTTAAAAAATAAAAGTAATTCAAAAAGGCAGTAGAGCAATACTTACTATAACAAAACACCACTGATCTATACAACATTTAGAGAAAACACTGTAAACTGAATTCTTCATTCAAACCCCTAGGAGCCTTAGTCTGTAGCTGCCAAATCCAGAGACTCTCCCTCTGTAAGAGATTCTTCTTTAAGACTTCCCCAGGGTTGACAACCACCCTTTCCAGGATTTGCCATCTCAATTGAGAGGGGCTAGAAAATGTTTTGCTAAAGTCATTTCCTTGGCTAAAGATTTATTCGGGAGTTTCAACATGTTCAACCATTTATCCATATCAAAATTACTTATAGCGCTCTTGTACTCATTTCATCTAATTTTTCAGTGAGATCATGTATATGATATAATAGTTGGATATGCACCTTTAAGAAAGGGATTTTTTTTGATAATCACCTTTAAGAAGTGGGACACCTGCATATGGGTGGGGTCAGGGGGTATATATACATGTGTGACTGCACTTGCACTTTTATACACCTGATGAAGGGAGAGGCCCCCCGAAATGTTGTGTTAATTTATTCAGCAGTAAAATGAGGATTCCCTTTTGAGTCTACACAGTGAGCAACCTGGATTCATGCGTTTTGCACGTGTTATTTCGGGTTTGCTGGAATCCTTCCCGGCTATCTCCTGGATAAAGTAACGGTAATTGTGACATTACTGTTTGATTTTTCCAATATAAGTACCCCAGAAAGCGTTTCCTTCTCTGGTGTTACTGGTTCTTTAAACGATAAAGGTGTGTATTCAGAAGAAACATGGCTGCTTGCAGGGAATTCTGGGTAGCTCTGGAACCTAGCCTAATTATAACCAATCCGACTTGACGACTCTGAAGTACTCAAGCCCTGAGTGATTTTGTTAATGCTGATAAAGTTACTTTAAAATACATAAAATCATAGACGATTCTCCATAGGGGTTATTTGTGTATATTTGCAGAATAATGAGTTAAGTTCAGGGAGGTCAGTGGAATGCTAAGCTATTCAAACACTAGCAGGGATCTCATGCTGTAATAAATTAATTAGCAAGCTTTCCGTGGAAGCTGATCATACATAGCACTGTCTGTCCTTGTAAATAATCAGTTTTTGGCTTGTAGGACAGAATTCTTTCCCATACTGATACTGTAGATGAACCCCAGGCTTACAAATCCAGACCATTCTATAAGAGTTACACATTTTGGCTCAATGCCCTGAGGTTTCATTCACTGGGGGGTTGGGTCTGGCCAACTCTTCTTCCACTGGGAAGTAAAGTTCTTTTGAATGTATTTTCTTGGCAAAGGCAGCTGTGAGTGGTTTTGTTGCAACTGGACTTATACCAAGTGTTTTGTTTTGACATAGCAGGGCTAAATGAGAATGATCCATGTTAAAGACTCTGCGTTTTCTAAATGTGCGGTCGTATATAACTCTGTCCTGCTTACAAAGAAAGTTTCAGCATTTTATTGTTCATCACTGCTGCTCCAAATTTCATAGTTCCCAAACTGTTTACTGCTCTCTAAGGTGCAACAAAATTTTATGTTCTCTGATTTAGGCACAACGTTAATGTGTCAGTAACAATAATTTATTGATGTGGAAACATTTTAAAACTCTCTAAATTAAGACAAAACCTTTCCTCTAACCCAGGGGTCGGCATAGTTTGTAGAGGAGGGAGCCATTTTGCTCCCTCCTCCACCGGAGAATATATATATTTAAAGTTTATGAAAATGATGTGACTGTTGCTTTATGTAGGGATGCCCCAAAATTTTACATCTGCCTTAGGCCTCATATTGGGGCATATTTACTAAAACTGTAAAACTTTTCACTGCTTGATAAATATTGAGGATATTGATATTTTTGAAATCGATATAGCGGATATCAACATTTACTAAGCCTTTCCAAACTTTTCTACACATTGACAAGTGATTGCCAAGTTGATTGTGGCAAAAAATCCATTATTCCCTTGATAAAATCAGCAATATTGATATCGATATGAAAGGGCTCCATTGACAGCAATGTTAACCATGCAAAAAATACTAATGCACATTTGGATTAGCATGGCAGTTTCTAAAATACAGCGCAATAAGGGGGTTATTTATCAAAGAGAGAATTTGAGGCGGCTACGCTCTCAGGGGGCTATTGGCTAAAGTCTGAATTGTTGCATAAAGGTGGGAATTCACCAGCTAATGACTGTCGCACACTACACAATAGACTGCTACTGTCGCAACAGCATTATTGGAATATTGTCGCAGTCGCGGAATTGCTATGGGAATCCGCTGTTTGGGAATTCAACAGTCGAATTCTCACTTTAGTCAATAACCCCCTGATTCTCTACTCCTTATTCACTCCTTATTCACTAAACAGAGAATTCCCATAGAGAATTTGCGACCGCATCAGTATTCTCATAGCAATTTTGCCACTGCGTCAGTTTCCCCATAGTGAAGTCTTGACCGCATCAGTAGCCATCTATTATGTAGTGTGCAACTATCGTTAACTTGTGAATTCGCCACATTGCAGAGTTTGCCGAATGCCTGAATATGGGGAAGTGACGAATTAACACCTTTGATAAATAACCCCCAATATTTTGATGACATCTAAACTATTTCCCACTGCCTCTTCTTTATTTAAATTTGAGACCGTGACCCCCGGCACTGATGTCCCGCGCCGACATTCAGACCCGACATCCTCACGTATGAGCATCACATGGTGACATTCTGGTGAAACGTCATCACGTACGCGCATCACGTGATGACGTTTGGGGCTGACGTCACCACGCAGGAACCCTTATAAAAAGGGACCTGTGATCGCTACTGGGCTCCACAGCGGTTCTCACCCCCTGTGAGATGGTCATGCGACTCCCAAAGGGGTCGCGACCCACAGGTTGAGAACTGCTGATTTAAATGAAAGAAACCTTGCCCCTTTGAGAGGGTAGATTGGACTCTTACATTCAAAACATGTCATTGGTACAAAACAATTCCTTTAGGACATCACCTGGATGTGGCACTGGGTATTGTGTTACCATTCTCCCCTTTCCATTTAACAATACACAGTTTGATGTAACTTTAACATTATGGGGGTTATTGGCTAAAGTAAGAATTCAATTGTTGTGGAAATCCACAACTGCGACAATATTCCCCTAATGAAGTTGTGACTGAAACCGTAGCCATCTATTGGGTAGTGTGTGACCATTGTTAGATGGTGAATACACACCTTTATGTGACAATTTAGACTTTAGCCAGTAATCCCCTATGTCTCCCCAACACATTTTGTTGTGCTCTCATGCTGGGAGGACTATATCCTTGAGAGCACTAAGGCAAGTTAAGCAAGAGTTAAAGGGCAAAAAGTTGATATAAACAAAATTAAATGTTAACCAGGAAATGAAATTAAAACATTAAAACCGTTTGCCCTGATTTTATTGCATACAATGCTCAGACTTGCCTACCATTTAGCAAACGATTGTACAATGCATTATATTCAGTTTATTCAAGGCTTAACCCCTTCTTAAATTCTTAGTGTTTTGTGAATCTGCAGTTCAAAGATTTTATCAGCGTGGGGGCACTCAAAAGGTGTTTATTTTTGCATATTCCAATCACCATGAGGGAGAAGTTAATTAGCAATGGAAATGGTTCAGTTTCACTCTAAACCTCCCCCTCCCATCTGGATAGCATTAGTAATCTGAGAGTCTTTACAGGGTGCTGGCAATGTGCTGGGAGAGATAGAGTTAAGAAGATTAAATCTGTTGGTTACAAAAGTGGGATATTTAAGCAAATAATGGCAATTTAAATGCTGATTTGATTTAAGGTGAAAACATTCCTATAAACTCAATCACATCCTTTATTTAAAGGAGAACTAAAACCTTAGAAAGAATAGGCTAGAAATAATTACCTTATCCCTAGGATTTGTTGTACCAGCTCAAAGGTGCCTCAGTCTAACCACAGTGAAGACTGATGCCTGCTAATGTTCTCCTGGAGCTAGACATCTTTATAATCTTGGTAGACCTGGTAAATCTTGCTTGTTGTCAACGCACATGCTCAGTCCGTATTTCTTGAGACGAAAGAAATCAGTTGGAATGCATCTAAAGTGATTAGGATAGTTTCTCAAGAAGCATTTCTAATATACACATATCTCCTTACCAGCTCACCTAATCTACATGGTCAATTCTTTAGTGTTATCCACCGTGTACTTTTGGTTTCAGTTCTTTTTGAAGAAAATTGTGTAACTTTTATTAAGGCAATACATTATTATTACCATTCAATATATACTGTATATTCAGGGAGAAAGCTTATTAACATGTACAGTAGGACTTACATAGGGTGTCCTTTACTAAAGTGTGTCTTCTGGCCTCTGTTCAAACATTTCCATTTCAGGCAGATCATCTTCTAGACTCTTGCCATATCCCACCGATTCCTACTTTAAAAGGAACCAATATCTATTGACTCACTGGGTCACTCTCTTACTAAATGTTTAGTTTGACATTTAGTTTGATACATGTACATTTCACTGGACTTTATTTCCAAAACTCCTCGCTAGACCACCATTATCATGGTGCTGGGTCAGAGAGTCATCCCATAGACTTTTAAATATAAAGGAAGTGGAATCACACTGTAAAGATAACTGGGAGAATACAGAGCCATTTAATGATACTACCTAGAAATGACAAAACTCCAAATATCACCACAAAAACTGTCAATATACCTGATTTGGAATAACCTGGATGTCTACTTTTTCATATTTTCCAACACATAGATAAAAAAGAACAGTTACATTATTTCCCTACATATATGCTCAGTTACAACTACGGGTGGTGGGTTGTTCAATAAAGAGTGAAGTGTCATGTAATAGCATTCTTTTGTGACAATTTGTCTATAACTTTGATTATTCGACAGAGATTGAATAACTGACTGCTACAGTATGTGGTGAATTTATCCTGTTTGACAGCTTGTGCACCTCTATGAGTGAAACACATAAATTTCCCTGATAATTATGTATAATCAGTAGAGGGTGCTGGGATAGGCTAGGCTCACACTAGCGTATGATGCGCAGCGCATCATACGCTAGTGTGAAAAAAAAAAGAAAAATAAGCTGTGCGTATTTTTCCTTTGTACTTACCAGTGACAGTGTGAACGCTCCCTCTGCTTCCAATGTGGTCGCATTTTGGGCTCAGTATATCATACGCCGGCCAAATTGCGACACACGGCGTTCCGGAGCCAGCATATGCGCATCGTACACTAGATATGATAGATAAAAAATGTGGATGGATAAAGGTTTCATGGCCCTAGGGTGTCATGAAACCTTGTCCCAGTCCTTTTGCTTTGGTAGAGATTCTACCCTTTATTAGAGGTTCGTGACATGTTTTGGTCTCTGATACCCTTTATCGCAGGGGCCGGCAACCTATGGCTCTTGAGCCAGATGTGGCTCTTTTGATGACCGTATCTGACTCTTTGACTGTAATGAGCGGTGCTCACATGCAAGCCTGCCTGCTAATTGCTTGCAAAAGCTGTAGAGAGACCAAGCTCTCTAAGCACTTTCAGGTTTCTAGCCAATCCGGAGCCGCGACGTCACCGGCTTCCAGGTTGGTAGCCAATCTAGAGCCGCTGACATCACCTATGTGACATCAGCGGCTCCGGATTCAAAAGGGCTGAGAGAGCCACACATATGTGGCTCTCAGCCCTAAAGGTTGTCAACCCCTGCTTTATCAAATACATTTGACTGACAGCACCTTGAGATCCTGGTCTAAAACCCATTTTAATAGGTTATCGCAGCCTTGTTTCGTTACTATTGTGCACACTAATCTTTACTGAAATTATATTGCATTTTGAGGCACTACAGGTATTTGGGGAGATTTTTTGGGTTTAAAGGGGGCTTCTGTAACAAAATTTATTTTGTACTCTAAAGTATTTTGTGGCACATAAATTCTTTTGGTGAACATATCTGTCATTGGTCACACCATTCACTATAAAACATATTTTGTACTAAAAAAAAATAACATTTTATGACACAAAAATTGTTAAGGTATACAAAATTGATTCTGTTCTCCAAAGTAAAATAAAAAACATATTTTATGCTACAAATTAGAATCTTGTAGCACAAAAACATACTATATTTTGGTCATAGCATTTTGTGCACAGAATGAAATTTTGTAAATATAATTATAAAATTTGCACAAAAACACAAATGCTGATACATTCTATACTTAGGGGGCACTGTTGCAGCTACAAACAGGAAAAAGAATAAGAAGATGCTGAAAGCTGAATATAAGAATATATATTCAGACCTGCATTGAAGGAACAGTCCAGCCTAATTAATAAAAAGTAATGTGTGTTGTAAATGCATAATACAGTTTTTTTCTAATATACTTAGTTAGTCTTTTATGTGAGGAAAGGTATTAATTATTCCATCTGTGTAGCAGTACACA
This sequence comes from Pipa parva, assembly GCA_019650415.1. Classification (NCBI taxonomy): domain Eukaryota; kingdom Metazoa; phylum Chordata; class Amphibia; order Anura; family Pipidae; genus Pipa; species Pipa parva. The sequence continues at coordinate 12,644 of WMED01004894.1, forward strand.
GCTCCTTATGTGTTTACTTCCTGGTTGGATTCTTGTGTCACTGACACAACGGTGTCTCAGGAAGGTCAAAATTCATAGTTAATGAATTACGATAGGGAGTTACAATACTTACAGCTATTGGTGTATGCTGTTAGTAGCAAGCGCTGATATTGAGCATGAGAAAGAGACCAAATGAAAAATAAAAAGAAAGTCAATGTTTCAGCCCTTTCTTTAACAATTGCTTTTGCTGGGTTAACTACACCGTTCAGAGTTTAAAAAAAAAGGTGGATGACAGTTTAAAGGTTCTGATTGGTTATTTAGCATTATCCAGCCTGTCAGTCAATTCCTTAACTCTCCACAGGAAGTGGCTGAGAGAGGGGAGGAGCTTCAGTTACAAACTGGTGCTAAATTGTGAAGGGTGGAAATAAATAAATAATTTATATGACAGAAAGCATTTATTTAACTTTTATTTAACAGTGCCAAACAGACAGCAAATAACTGTTGGTGCCTAAACTGTTCCTTTAAGCTTATTTCACATTTCTCCCTCCTCTAAGGCAATGGCTGAGACCCCTCTGCTGCACCTGTCTCCTGCCCTCCCCAGATCCAGGTAAGTCAGACTTTTGGGGGGTTATTCACTAAGGTGCTAATTCAACTGTCGAATTCGCAAACAGCAGATTTCCATTGTAAATCTGTGACAATTACCTCATTGTAAAGTCGCAACAATTTTTTAATGTTAAGATTGCGACAATTTTCCCATAAAAAAGTTGCGACTGCGACAGTAGCAACCTATTGTGACTGTCTTTATCTGGCGAATTCGCACCTATACGCAACATTTCAGACTTTAGTGAATAACCCCCGTCTGGCAGGGTGTGGCGTACGATGCCAAGGTGGGCCCTGAGGCATATAGTGTTGCTTTTGTATATTTCAGTACCCTTCTGCATATGTTGACTTGTGTTGAAACTACATCCTTCCTTTCCATAAAAAATGTATACCCCCAAATTTCACTTGTTTATTAAATCTAACCCTTGTGTCCACTAGACTACCTGTCTCCACCCTTTTGAACTGGAAACTAAGAAATCTACATACTTCAGCACTGATTCAGAATAAATTTACATGCAAGCTGTATGATAACAGGTCTGACTAGCTTCATCTACAGCTTTGCAATCTGCATATTTCCACTTTAAGGGGGAATGTTATATACAGGTATGACTTGTGTAGTGAGTCTTGTTCCTGTTTGGTTATCATAGAATTTCTTTAACTTTCCTTGTAATTATCGATGTGAGAAGCTGGTGAATGTTATTACTATTATAGCATTTTGAAACCAGTGAAAACGAGCAATGATACTGTCATATTCTTGACTAGTTTTATTAAAGCAGCCACCGCTTTAAATGTCAGTTCCAAAAAAAAAATATTCAGAGAAAATAGGGAAGCTGATGACTTACAGAGGTGATGTGATTAACAGTAGCTGGATAGCTGTTAGCACAGCTTGATAATTAACTCTTGTAATAAGACTTCAGGATTCTGTTTGAGATTCATTAAAATCCCATGATTTGTGTTGAAATTGCAAGTTTTGAATACACACCTGGGAAACCATGATGCAGAGCAGTACTGGAAGTAATGAATATGTAACAAGGAATGATCTGGAAACAATTCTTTATGGGAGTTATAGACTGAAGTGAGAATGTGACTGTTCAAGTGAATTCTTCTCACTTTGAGTAGCTCTACTCTTTATGACTAAACAGCCAATTCCCACAGGAAAGTCGCAACCGTGACAATATTCTCATAGTAAAGTCACGAGTTACCATTCTCCCCTTTCTATTTAACCATACACAGAGTTTGATGTAACTTGCACATCGTGGGGGTTTTTGGCTAAAGTAAGAATTCAACTGTTGAATTTTCAAACAGCAGATTGCTATAGGAAATCCGCAACCATGACAATATTACAATAATGATGTCATGACATTAGCAGTCTATTGGGTATCATGCGACCGTCTTTAGCTGGCGAATTTGCACCTTTACACGACAATCCAGACTTTATTCAATAACCCCTCTGAGGCCCTTATTCATCAATGTGCGAAGTGAGCCGCGATGTGTTCGACTCACTTCGCACATTGTGTTATGCGCATACTGATGTCCTGTGCGCGGACATCAGCATGCGCATTAAAGGGATTCCCCTCCCGGCGAGAGCACTCGAGTCTCCTCGCCGGGAGGGGAATCCCTTTAATGCGCATGCTGGTGTCCGCGCACAGGACATCAGCATGCGCATAATACAATGTGCGAAGTGAATCGAACACATCGCGGTTCACTTCGCACATTGGTGAATAAGGGCCTGAGTCTTTTTGGATCTAAGAAAAATCTTTCTATTTAGAGCAATCGGATGGCATCTTCTAGAGAGGGTTTGACTTCTTCTTTAACAAATGGGTTAGGGTTGAACTGAAATGGTTTGACTTGTTGAATTGGAAATGTGATTTCTTTGTTAAAGAAGAACAAAAGCTAAAAAAATAAAAAAGACATATTAAATACATGCCTCATAGTAAGTTGAATTTTTGCAGTCATGGCTTGAACTGTGCTGTATTCTCACCGCACCGAGGCAGACTTCTCACCGCACCGAGGCAGACTTCTCACCGCACTTCACACAAGGGATTTAATGCAGTGGTTCTTAACCTTGTTTGAGGTACCGAACCCACCAGTTTCATACGCGCTTTCACCTAACCTTTCTTTAGTGATAAATCCCTTAACCCCCTTGGTGAAGGCTCCGCCGAATCCCTGAGACCGACTCACCAATCCCCTAGGGTTCCATTGAATCCCACTTAAGAACCACTCATTTAATGTATTTAATAAGTCTTTTTTTAATTTTTTTTTTAGCTTTACTTCTCCTTTAAGAATTAAAATGTGTTGATACCAATTTTGGAGCGTTATTCAATAAAGTCCGAATTGTTACGTATAGGTGCGAATTCGTCAGATAAAGACAGTCGCAATAGGCTGCTACTGTCGCAGTCACGCCTTTATAATGAGAATATTGTCGCAGTCACGCCTTTATAATGAGAATATTGTCGCAGTTGCGACTTTATTATAGGGAAATTTGTCACAATCTTAACATTAAAAAAAATTGTTGCGACTTTACAATGGGGAAATTTGCTACGGGAATTCGCTGTTTGCAAATTGAACAGTCGAATTTGCACCTTAGTGGATAACCCCCTTCAAATCTTAAATAACTGGTAAAGGAGTTACTGATGTCTATCAGTAACGATGCAAAGTTGGATTCAGATTCGCTGACTTATTCAAGATCCCTTGTAAAGAATTTGAATGATGTAAAATCCTGAAAAATGGTTTGATTCATTCCTATTTATCCTTCTACAGTAACGGGTAATATTGCAATAAAATAATTTACTTATGTGTAATCTAGATTACTGTTCATAACACTGCTACAATGTAACAGACACATCTCTGTATGCCCGGCTATTGCACTGAAGATAATAACAGCTTTACTCTAACACTTTAATATCATGGAAATCACATAGATTTCTTCAGGTGTGATCAAGAGCATCCCATGCTACATGTCAGTAAGCCGTCATATTCAAACTGCAATCAAGGGAATGTCGGCAGAGCAGCTTACACTCATTATCCAGAAAATATTACTAACGAGGCCGAGAAGAAAATGCTGTTTGGACCACCTGCTGAGAAGGTAATGAAGCCACGGTATGTAGTAGCAGCATGCTGACTTTTATCTCTGAGACCCCAATCACCTTGTAAAAAGTGTCACCTTTCACATGACAGAAATTTGTTGTTTTTTTTTTCCCTCTTCTTTAAAAACCAGTAACGATGGCCTCTCTCCTTGTTACCCATAATCTTCCAATACATGAATGACAGCTCGTAACATCAAATGAGCCATTTTTTGTGCATTCTGGGGAGGGAATTTTATTTCCAGGCTGGTAACTTCTTAAATTCCCATGCTGCCAGATATACTGTAAGTAGAAATGGGTGAAAGCTAAATCTGCCAGTTTACGATCAATGCAGACAAAGAGGGCTATTAAAGTACAGTGGTGGATATGTAATCCAATCTAGGTTTAGCACCAATTAGGAATATTACAAGTGCTATGTCAATCCTGTCAACAAAGAAAACCAGTGAAACAATAAAATAATGTCCAGTAGGAAATAAATAGTCCAAAGTTATTAATCCGTAGCTAAAAAACAAAATAATAAAAATGAATGAAAGTCTTCCTTGACCTGGCTATTTAATAAAAGAGCAAATCCTCCTGCATGCAGTCCTCAAGGTAAGTCTGCCCAACTACCTCAGTCAGTGGAATTAGATGAAATCGTGTAGGTACGAGGAAAAAGATGCGCTGGAGGTATTGAACAAAAAAACAAAACAAAAGAGGTACCTAGCGTAATATTGTTTGATTTCAAAGATGGTATTGTGACAGACACACAATGGTGTACAAATAATTGTGGTGTTTAATGATCAAATGACACTGTGCTAAAAGTGTGGTGATCAGTGGAGTACACAAATAAACGAGTACACTAAATGTGTATTTTAACTGTAGCTTTATCTGTGCTTTTGAAGACAGGGAGGGGGGCTTTTTGGTCTCCCCCTCTGGTGGAAGCACTCACCAGATATAACTGGATAAAAAGCTCATCAAGTCACATCAGATCTTGGTAGATGGAATTCAATCTCATCTGTATATAGCTCATGGATAGAACAGGAAAAAATACCATGTAGTGAACCAGAATAAAGAATGACAAATTTATTCAATAGTAACTTACAATTTGAGTTAAAATCTTCAAGCGCTCGATAAAAATGAAAGTCTCAAAGGTGGCTGACAGTCTCTACGCGTTTCACCGATGTGCATCAGCTTCTTCAGGAGATGAGCGGCTACCCGCTTTGAGTCAGCCACTTTCATTTTTATCGAGCGCTTGAAAATTTTAACTCAAATTGTAAGTTACTATTGAATAAATTTATCATTCTTTATTCTGGTTCACTGCATGGTATTTTTTCCTGTTCTATCCATGAGCTATATACAGATGAGATTGAATTCCATCTACCAAGATCTGATGTGACTTAATGAGCTTTTTATCCAGTTATATCTGGTGAGTGCTTCCACCAGACGGGGGACCAAAAAGCCCCCCTTCCTGTCTTCATAAGCACAGATAAAGCTACGGTTAAAATACACATTTAGGGGGGAATTCATGAAGCTCCGAAGTGAGGCGCGTAGTTTTTGCCTCACTTCGGAACAAGTGACATGCGCATGCTGATGTCCTGAATGCGGACATCAGCACGCGCATTAAAGGGATTCCCCTCCCGGCGAGGAGACTTGAGTGCTCTCGGCAGGAGGGGAATCCCTTTAATGCGCATGCTGATGTCTGCGTTCAGGACATCAGCATGCGCATGTCACTTGTTCCGAAGTGAGGCGAACACTACGCGCCTCACTTCGGAGCTTCATGAATTCCCCCCTTAGTGTACTCGTTTATTTGTGTACTCCACTGATCACCACACTTTTAGCACAGTGTCATTTGATCATTAAACAACACAATTATTTGTACACCATTGTGTGTCTGTCACAATACCATCTTGGAAATCAAACAATATTACGCTAGGTACCTCTTTTGTTTTGTTTTTTTTGTTCAATACCTCCAGCGCATCCTTTTCCTCATACCTACACGGTTTCATCCAAAGAGGGCTATTCACTAACTCTGAATTCTTTCGTATAGGTGCGAATTTGCCTAATAAAGACAATCGCAATAGGCTGCTACTGTCGCAGTCGCGTCTTTATAATAAGAATATTGTCACAGTCATGACTCTATCATGGGAAAATTGTCACAATCTTAACTATAAAAAATTGTCGTGACTTCACAATGGGGAAATTGTATCAGATTTACTATGGGAATCTGCTGTTTGTGAATTCGACAGTTGAATTCGCACCTTAGTGAATAACCCCCAGAATATAAAATTTTTTATTTAACCTCAAACAGCCTTTATAGGATCGAAATAATTAGAATTGTTGAAATCCTCAGTCAGGCATTGGCAAAAAAAAACAAAACATCATGTGATATTAAGGTTTATATTACGATTATTTAAGAAACCTTACTTCATTTGGAATGATGATTCAATCACCACCTGTTCAAGAAACCAGAGATTTCTGCATCATTTCTCATTCATACTTTACCCTTCTGCATGGCTCTTTAAGGGGGTTATTGGCTAAAGTCCGAATTGTCTCGTAAAGGTGTGAATTCAACAGTTAAAAAACAGTTGCAGTAAACTGCTACTGTCACAGTCTTGTCTTTATAATGGGAATCTTGTCGCAGTCACAACTTTAAAATTGTCACGGTCATGGCTTTACAATGGGAAAATTGTTGCAGCAGAGGATTTGCTAGGGGAATCCGCTGTTTGAGAATTCGACAGTCGAATTCTCACTTTAGTCAATAACCTCCCAAGTCTTCGAACTTACAGTATAATTAAAACATCACATGATTATTTGTGATTTTGGCTCAGTTCAATTCAATTTTTAGAAGGGATTACATATTAAATGGGATTCTAATCCAGTTAGTCATAAGGGAATTATATCTACGTCCGTTGCCATCTAATGGCATAAACATGTACAGGCAGCAATCAGTGATGATTTAGGTCATCTTTACTGTATGTGCATTAACAGATTCAACAAGTTTGACTTGTTAAATCTGATTGTGAGCTTTTGCCTATTGCCGTTTAAAATATAGCTGCATTTGGGGAATGCTGGAAGGATTAAAATTCCATCGAAATTCAATTTGAAGTTGTATCTTGCAACTTCATACCAGTTTCATGCATCACAGCTATATATGACTTACTGTATTGCCAGTTGCGTGTAACTAAATTGGCCTACATGCAACTGCAGCAATAAAGTTGTATAAAACTGGGACATAGGGAGTCTAAGTACTAGGCACTCTAGTTGGACTGCTTTGTGTTGTAACTTACAGTTCTCGTAAAATTCTTTTCATTTTTTTTTTTCAGTGTAATGTTTAGGAAGAGTTTAATTCTCACCTGTAGTAGTGAAAAACCGAAAAAGTTGTAGCGCTTGAAGGATGTAAGATGGAAATAGTTCCACAATCAAAGTTCAAAAATGTGCAGCTTCCCAACGTGGTGACGGTTCAGCTTCCCACAACTGTAGCTTCAAAGAAAAATCTCTAAGGGAGAAGCGTAAAAAAATGTGCACATAGTGCTTTATCTTAAAAGATATGTATGCAGAGTGAAAAGCCCAAATCACCAGCAAACAAAAAACATGAACAAGTGCTTATAGTGAAAATATTCTCAAGAAACATAAAAAATCCCAGTGCTAATGTGTTATTCACAACACTCTGAGTGTGGAAAGACTCACCAGAGTCACGACTGTTAGACACATAAGGAAACATCCAGCAATTGCACCAATTCAGGAGAGGTCTTCACAGAATTTCCACAGGCAATTCCAGCAACATAATCTCCAGACGTAAAAATTCAACGACAGCATCCACCATGAAAATATGGAATGGCAAAAGATCCCAGAA
>WMED01004895.1:0-20135 GCA_019650415.1 Pipa parva
CACCTTCAGTTATCCAGTACCCATAACTTGTAATGTTCTTACACTGAAGGAAAGCATTCACTAGGTACTGGGGACTTTACATTGAGCAGTTGATTGTTGTGGAACTAGGCAGCACAGTGTCCAGTAGTAAAGGGTTCTTCTCAATTAAAAAAAAATATAGCCGGTGGTGAGGAACGTCATCATGTTTAACTCACTAGTAAAGACTGTGCTGTTTTCCCATTGGATGCATGTATGTCTGTATGCATCAGGTTGCAAATTGCTCCAGACAGAAAGTTGTGATACACAAGGACAATAAAGCAAAATGGCCCAAAATGATTTGAAGGCCTATAGACTTTCCTTTGACTTCATGGCTTTGGTGTTGCTGTTCTTTCAAAAAGGAATAAAAAGTGTAGAATGAGAAATAGAAGTACAAGCACATATACCCCTCACCCATCAAACACCCTTTACTCCCATTTTATAGGAATAATAGACAGCTTGTCAACCAGGCTCATCATTTTCACTGCACATCCAGAGTTTAAAGGATAATAAAAGCTTTGCCTATGGAGATTTTCAAGGGAGGGATTCACCCTGATTTATTGCCGGCTTAATGCTGTTTCTGACACCACTTTACAGACAGACTGTGCAGTAAAATGAAAGGAAAGACTCATAAAATTTTGTGTTTTCACTCTGAAAACACACTTAACACCAGTGCTACTAACCTCTTATGTAACTCAGGATCTGGCAGATAGGTTAATTCGTAGGTAAACTGCCTTCAGTCTAAGATTCACTGTTTTTACTGTTAATGGCTTTTCTTTTCCCATAGTCCTGGGGAACCTATTATAAATATTGTATAATTTTTATGCTTTTATATGTATATATATACATATATATAAATGCTGCGCTTGTCTGTAATTCATTAGGTAAAGTTTTTAAACTGCCCACAAAATCTGGTAGTTATTTTGAAGGGCTAAATTCATCGATAATAATAATTTGAAAAGTTCTTGTTATTTAATCATAAACTAGTTCTGTTTCATTATTACCATAGTCATCCCAATTTCCTTATATATTTTATAAAAATGAGTATTTCTCCAGACCCGGTAGGTTTCCCATACGTGTTTTAGTGTTGCTTTAAGGGTTAAGTGTTGCCTGCTTCTACTGGTAAATGATAGAGATATTGAATGAGCTAGAGAATAATACAGTAATGTTGTTAGTTAGTTGCCGGCAGCACATGTCTTTTATTCATGAAATAACATTAGCTTGTATCATTTGTTTTATGAACACCCCATTCCTGCTCTTTTCGGCACAAAGTAATTACATGGATACTGTATAGCACAAGATGGATAATCATTCATAAGGCAGGAACATTAGAAGGGGCCCCTTGTGGCCCCAGGGCCTTATTATGTCTTGGTTTGTGAGTGAAATAATGGAGGAGGTTTATTATGTCTTAGCACGGAGCCTTTGTTTCTTTTAAGGGTCATTTATGCAGAAAAGCCTTTTAGCATTAATGTAAAAGAATATGTTGTAAAATTTGCAGCCGTACTCTGTCTGTATACATACAGAATTTAATAGGCTAATAAAACAAGAGACAATTGTCTGTGATTTCTTGCTATATTTCACCTAAACTTCTTTAAGAATTTTCTGCCACCGAGTCAGTGGGTTGCAGTTAACAAAGCGATGGTAGCACAAGGATGTATAGAAAAAAAAAAAAAGGAGTCACCGACACTAATTTACTTATTTTCAGTCTTTTTAATGTATGGTTACTTTATTACAGAATCTCCGCTTCTCTTATGTATTTCCATGGCAGCAGTTAAGTTTGGAATAAGGAATTTGGCATCCTCGGTAAGATGCTTCTTTCGTTACAACCACTGAAGATAAATAAAAACATTTCAACTAGTAATGACAGAAAACCAAAAAGGATGTTTGAATTGGAGTGAAAGTTTTTCCTGTACAGTATCTGTAAAAAATGTTTATCTTTGAAGACAAATTCTTCTTACTGACCATAAATTGTAACACTATAGTGAAAAGGGTAAGTACTCTGTGCCCCTTGTTAAATTATTCTTGCCCAGACTAGCTATAATGTAATTGTGAGCCCTTAGGATTATTAGTGAGAACAAAATATTTGTTATTTTTATTAACTTCCTACATAAAGATGAGTCCTAATATTGCTGTGAAGTCTGAGGTTATACACAGAGCTACTCCCACCCACTATATAAGTAGAAATTATATTCTCCAGAACATTGCAGGGGGTTATTGACTAAAGTGAGAATGTGACTGTCAAAGTGAATTCTCATCAGTTTGGGTGGCTACAATCTGATTTTCTATTCATTATTCACTAAACAGCGGATTCCCATAGTAATTCCGCGACCACCTAAGAAATCTTATAATAAAGTTGCGACTGCGTCAGTAGCAGTCTATTGTATAGTGTGCGATCATCGTTAGCTGGTGAAGTCGCCACATCCCAGCATTTGCTGAATACCCAGATATGCGGAATTTGAGAATTCATACCTTTATGAGACAATTCAGACTTTAGTCAATAACTCCCTGCAGACTCTTACTTAGAGTGTAAGCTCTATGGAGCAGAGACCCCCTTCCTCTTGTGTCAATCATGGCCTGGCACTTAGGGCAATGTATTTTCTTGATTATATGCTTGTAATTTACTTCACTTGTTCATTGTTCCGCACTTTATCCTTGTCTGTATTATTATGGGATTGTACAGCGCTGCGTAACCTTATGGCGCTTTATAAATAAAAATATACATACATATATACATGTGGCAATTGTGTTATTTCCCAACTATAGATATCAATGGATACATAGGAATTATGTTAGATTAGTCAATGAGTTATATCCCAAAGAGAGAAAGAGTAGGAAATACTACTTCCTGGGAAACTTTCTATATGATTTATTTATAGCTTATGGATAAGAAAAAGCTTTTATAGGTCAATTAAGGAGTAAGAATGCATTACAGTAGCAAAATGACTCTCCTTCAGTTTTGCCAAGCTTAAAGTTTACAGCCCATTATACCTTCTCAACTGAATTTTTTCTGTTTCCAAAATCCAGTCATTTGTGCACGTAAGTAAATGGTGGTTAACAGGGACATGTGACTCAGTGACAAGTCAAATCGTGTGACACCAGACTTGAGGAAGGTAGCACTGACTTATTTCATGTGGTTCAGTCGTAGTATGGTGCTCTACATCAGGCATATTAATAGAAAATTACAGATTACTGTATAAGAAGCAGTTAGATACTCTATAGGTGCTGTAGAAATCTCTTAAGGGAAATATGTCAAAATTGTTACTTTACTATTTCCTCTAATCAGCAATAGCTGATTACATAAAGCTAGTTTTATCTAGTTTTATCTCCTCTAGGTCTGGGGTCATATGTATCCTTCATTTTAACTGGAGTTAATTGGATTTGTCTCAGAAATGTATAGGTATAACAAGTAATTACAATGTCAAAACCAAAATGGTTTCTGATCTTCACCATGTACAATTCTGCATCGGCTCCAAACCTCCTCTCCGTTGCCATCAACCCGGTGCCCTAGAGCATCTCCTCACCATGATCATCCTATAACAGCTTCTCCACAAAGTCTCAGCACTCAGTGATTTCTCTTTTCGGGCTTACAGTATATGCTAAATAAAGTCTGCCTTGTACCAGTCAGTGCTGAGATTTTTTGGAGAATCTGATAACAAGTAATTAAAGGGGGCCTAAAGGTCTAAAACAAGATAGACTTATTAAAAACCTTACCAGTTATAGTGTTGATTCACTGCAGTCACAGCATGAGCAGTGTTGTAATTATCTGGCACCCGATGATTCTTCACAGCGTAGGCTGACAGAGAAGCCAGTGCCAAAGCTCCTCCCACTTGTTTCACCGGCCTCACACATCATCACTCTCATTGCAGGGAGCATTCTTATTGACCCCCGCAATGAATAGGATGTTTCAACCATTTATCACCGACGGTGAAACAAGTGGGGAGGAGCTTTGCGCTGGGTTCTCAGTCATCCATCGCTGATAAAGAAGCATCAGGTGCCAGCTAATTACAGCACAGCTTATACTGTGACTATATTGATTCACCTCTATATCAAGTTAGGTTTTTAACAAGTCTGTCTTGATCCATTTTCTTTAAACCCTTTCTATACTTTTAAAAACAATACATTCTATAGTCAAAATGTGTTCATTATATAGAGGATAATGACCCCCTTTTTTTTACTTGTAATATATAGATATATAAGTATGTAATTTACAGGAAGTCCCATGCACTTCCAGTGTGTACTGCATATTATAGTCTTGTTATCATATTAATATTACAGATTGTGGAATGCAATGCAGAGTAAGGTTAGGGGACTTCAGTACTATATAGAGATATTCTTACCTAGCTACAAATGATATCTATTTTGGCACAAGCACACACACCTATTGATGTGTCTCCAATTCTAGACAAGTACCTCCATTTAAAAGCTGAGGAACCAAGTTATTTCTTTAGATACACTGGAACCATTTTCATTTATTGGACAATCAGTGTTGCTGTTTCTATCACTTTATTTGCCAGCAGCATTAGCACTGTCTCTGCGGCATGCTCCAGGTAAATTGCTAGCCTTATAGAGGAAATCAAGCTTGGAGGTTCACTGGGAACAATTACTCCGATCTGGTTTAATCACTGTAAAAGCAGCTCGTTGATAAGAGGGTTACAATGATGCTGTCAAATGGCAAGAACCCTGGATTACTGGCTGCTCCTGGTAATGAAAAGGTACTTAATGTCATATATCTCTTCCTATGAGTCTACAGTCAGCTAATACACACAGGCCTCTTATATAATAAAAAGCATTGCGGAGTCATTCATTGTAAGTACAGTGAAATAAATGCAGGAGTTTGGTTTCACATATAAGTCAGTTCTATCCCCTTTTTTCCAGCATTTAGCAATGCGTCCTTTCTAAGGTAATAATGGCCAAGTTGTTTGTGTATCATTTCGTAGGAATTCTGTCATCGAAACAGAACTGTGTTATTTGTGAATGGAAATAATGTAGAATTTAGCGTTATGTACTTCAGTGGTGAATAACTGATTGTTTGTTTTTTAACAAATGCCGGCGATATATATTTTTTTTAGCATGGCAAAGGGTATTATCTGGTGCTTATGAATTACGTTTTTTTCTTCCTGACAATAATACGCCGAGCTTTACTTTTATTTAGAGCTGGGTTTTCAGCTTACAGTTTTAAAATGTAAGCAACAGTGTCACTGGTATAATATTTGGAAGGCTCAAGTTTTGAGCAGATTACAATTGCAGGACTTGCTGGCTATAAAGAATGCACACTACCCTTCCATGGATTTTGGTATGAGCCATGACCACTGGACCAACTAGAATACAGATAACTTTAAGGGGGTAATTCACCAAAGAGCGAATTTAACCTGCTATCGTTCGCTTCAGTACACATATCCTGTTATGTGCTCACTGATGTCCTGCATGCGGACATCAGCGAACGCGTTAAAGGGATTCCAGTCTCGCGAGGCGTCTCGAATAAAGTCTCGCGAGCTTCGCCGAGACTGGAATCCCTTTAAAGCGTTCGCTGATGTCTGTTTGCAGGACATCAGCGAGTGCATAACAGGATATGCGTACTGAAGCGAACGATCGCAGGGTAAGTTCACTCTCTGGTGAATTACCCCCTTAAAGCAGGAAAATGTATTTTGCTGATTGGCTGGATAGTGCTGCATTTAAATTTTTCTGCCTTACCCCTCTTCAATTCCTAGCTTACTCGAGGCAGTGCAAGAAATAGTGTGGGAACTATATCAAGTTTTAATAGTAAAAAAGGTTTTAAAAAATGAACCTATATTCCTCATTAGAAGTCCCCCTAACGATTATTTAAATTTTATTGTATAAGAAAGGCACAAACAGGAATTGCAAATATTTTTGCATAAACCAGTCATTAATGAAAGAAAAACAAACAAAAAATAAAAACGGGGAATTACTAACACTTTTACCACATAGAGGTGAATTCGTCAACAGGAGCAAACTTTTATAGAGGTGATAGCAACCAATCAGAGGTTAGCTTTCATTATTCTATAGTCATGATTGCAAACTTCAAGTCTGTTGCTATGGGTTACTACACCTCTAAATAATCATATCTTCCTATGAATCTTTAGCAAAAATAGACACAAAGTAATACCTTGGCATAAATGGCTGTAATGTGAAAAAAAAACTACTTTGCATCCATATTTTTATGTTAGAGTCATTTGGTACATTTCCCAGTATCCCCACTCTCCCTAATCATTTGCTGCAAGTTTTAGGGGGTTATTCACTAAAGCCCGAATTGTTGCGTATAGGTGTGAATTTGCCAGCTAAAGACAGTTACAATAGACTGCTACTGTTGCAGTTGCATTTTTATAATGAGACTATCGTTGCAGCTGCGACTTTACTATGGAAACATTGTCACAGAAGCAACTTTAAAAATTGTCGCGGTTGCGACTTTACAATGGGGAAATTGTCGCAGATTTGCTATGGGAATCCACTGTTTAAAAATTCAACAGTCAAATTCGCACCTTAGTGAATAACCCCCTCATGGTTTCTTATTTGCTAGAAAGAATAAATAAAAGCTTTTATTTAAAAAAAGATGAAGATATATAATAAAATGGATGCTGATTGCACATTTGACATTGTTTAATTTTGGAGAGTTATGTTTCAGCATGGGGTTGAATAGTAGCCTACAGCTTTATCTATCTGGCTTGAGACGTTTGGCTTTGTGACTTATTCTTATGTAACTGTTGGTATAATATAGCACTTTTAAATTGATAGGTATGATAGATAAGAACACAATAAAACATAAATCTCTGATTTTCCATGAAAAAGTTATGAGCTTGTGCATTGCGTTGTTCCCTAACTATACAAGGAATCCATTTTGCTGTTTTAGACACCCTCTCCCTCTCTCAGACACTAGAGTCTGAGGCACAGGTCATTGTAGCTCTCTCTGTGTGTAAGGCCCTAATTCACCATAGTGCGAAGTGAGCCGCGAAGCGTTCGGCTCACTTCGCACATGGTGTTATGCGCCCGCTGATGTCCTGTGCGCGGACATCAGCATGCGCATTAAAGGGATCCTCCTCCCGGCGAGAGCACTCGAGTCTCCTCGCTGGGACTGGAATCCCTTTAATGCGCTCGCTGATGTCTGAGCGCAGGACATCAGCGGGCGCATAATACCATTTGCGAAGTGAGCTGAACGCTTCGCGGCTCACTTCGCACTATGGTGAATTAGGGCCTGAGTGTCTGAGAGAGGGAGAGGGGCATTTCTAAATCAGCAAAATGGATGCCTTGTACAGTACTATTAAGGAACAATGCAATGCACAAGCTCTTTTTAATGGTGAGTCAAATCTCAGTGCTTTATGATTTACTGTGTTTTTTTTTCTAATCGGACCTATCAAATTTATATGGGATTAAGGCAGAGTTTAGTTCTTCTTTCCTTTAAAGAACTTGAGATATCAATATGCCTTTAAAAGGCATCTGAATGTTTTATTAAATATAGTTGAAAACAAATTTGTTTTGTGACAGGACAATTAAGCTTGTATCCATAATTAAATGGAATTAGTACAAATTCATAAATGCAATCCCATTTTTTTCCTGTAAGGCAAGTACCTCTTATTGATTAAAAATAAAAAAGTTCATTTCACAACACGTGCATATGTTTTGCCAGTTAGAGATAATGTAGCTAAGTAACCGGTGTCTATCATATTTTCCTTGCTCTGCAGGTAAAAAAATTAATTTGAAATTAAAAGGCATCATAAAGTGATTTAAGAAAAAAAGTTAATATATTTAAAAAAAAACATTTAGGTTGACAGACACACAGGGTTTTTATGTACTTTTCCGAGCTGGTCACTTCTGTCCTTGTGTGAAATATCCATTAAAGGAAAAAAAAGATGTCTTAAATAGTCTTTATTTTGTAACTATATCTGTAAAATTCCAACCTAAATCCAAATGATTTGGGCAGAAAGATCAGAATCTGAAACCGAAATACGCAATCAGTATCATTTTCACAAGAAATACTATTGCTGATTATAAATGTTTGGTGATACCAGCAAAGATAGGAGACTTGACTTGTGTTTTTTAACTAATTTTCTTTCCACTGGTGACCCTTTTCATTGAATCTGATTTCAAGAAATGTTCTGATAAACTTATAAAAAAAAATGAAAGTTTGCCAGAAAACAGAAGATGTCAATCCTTTTACAAACATGTCCTATTATGTTTCTAAGGGGAGCAGACGAAAACTTTCAGGGTGTTTCTTTCCTTGAAACCTCAGTGTCAGACTGGCCCAGCATAACCCTGACAACTTTAAAATCGTGACTGCAACAATGTCCCCATTATGACGTTGCGACGGTGACAATATTCCCATACTGAAGTTGAGACTGCAACAGTAGCACTCAATTGCAACTGTCTTTTGCTGGAGAATTCACAGCTTTGTGCATCACGACTGGTTTGTGGAAAATATGTTAGTAGTGAATTCGCTATTGGAATTCGCTGTTTAGTGAATAAGGAGTAGAGAATCAGAGCACAGCCACCGGAAGTGATGAGAATTCACTTTGACAGTCAAATTCTGACTTTGAGAAGTTAACACTAGGTGCACTTACAATGATAAATAGCTGTTATTTTAAGAGCCCTCATTTCAATACAATAAATCCAATCGATACATTTTTTTGGTTTGTTGTTGACATTGTAATGATGTCAGTTGGTACTGGTATGACTGTCTATAGCTGATCTACAAAGCTGGCTAAGTTAACAGTTCAAATAATTTTTTTCTTTTCCAACTGGCAGACCATGTTGTTGTCCATTGTGTATACCATTACAACAGGGATCATAAATACATGGTTTAGGGGGCTGCATGGGGGCCCTAAGGCTGTCATCTGTAGCCCATAGAGGCACTGGAGTTTTAGGGGGGTTATTCACTAAAGTCCGAATTGTTGCATATAGGTGTGAATTTGCCTGATAAAGACAGTCGCAATAGACTGGTCATGACTTTTCATTGGGGTATTTGTCACAGTCGTGGATTTGCTATGGGAATCCGCTGTTTGAGAATTCCACAGTTGAATTCACACCTTAGTGAATAATCCCGTCAGAGACATTCTTGGGACAGCAGAGAGCAGAAGCATGTCCACCTTCTGTCTTTTAATTCGCTTTCTTACCTCATGCTCGGGTAAAACAGAGAAAGTGGTAGACGATAAAAAAGCAGGAAAAAACGTGATGCGAAACGTATCTAATGCAACTTGTCAATCCTACATTTTTTCTATGTGCAGCCCATTTACCCAGCTGAGTTTGAGGCCCCCTGCTTTAGAACAATTACTTAAAGCATTATACATGTCCTGGCAATATTTAGTACGGCAAGTTATTTCTAGAGATAGTGGAACCCCTAAACAAGAAATAATTATAGCCCGTAGTTTCATTTGAAACACTTTTCATTATTACAGAAGAGGAACGCATCGAAATTTGGTGGATTCCTGGTCACACAAACCTTCGTCCTACAATACGGCAACATAGGAGCCATAATAAAAACTAGTAAAGACAAGTATAGAAAAACAGGTTATTTGAAATGAATTTGAAGCAAGCACAGAGCGCACCTTCATTTTACAAGAATCCCTACAGTAATACATAAGACAGGATATGCATTTTGTTGCGAGTTATTAATATAGTTATTATTTCTATTAGAAACAGTGGAGCAAACGAATCAATCATAATCCAACGGGGATAGATCAATACCGCCTCTCTGAATCTGGCTGCCTCAAATGCTAATTTGTTTAAGAATAATAGATTTGATTACATTTATAAATAACTAATGGGCTGTGGGAGGGAGGGCGAATTAGAAGAATGAATGCAGATTGTGTGAGTCAAATGTGCTAGCGACCCACAACAGAAATGACCATTATTTTCTGTGTCATCTTAAAGTGACATTACGCGCTTATTATTCTCAAGGTTCTTAATTCAAGTATATTAGCACTTAACAGGGCTAGGAAAAGGTTTAATGGCACCCTAAGCAACAATGACAACATTCACCCTCCACCAGCAGTCTCCCCTTAATTGTGGCCCATGCACAATGAACATTCCCTTAACACTTTTAAAACCAAACTGAAATCCTACCTTTTAGAGCACTAGCACTGATATTTATCACTGATTTTTTTTATGTATAAATTTTATTTAATACTTAGGGTGAAATTTTTTAAACTCGGAAAAGCCGTTTGCGCTTTTCCGAGTTTAATAACTCGGGAGAATGATTTGAAGTTTCTCCCGATAAGTATCGCGAGATTTGACTCGTGTGATACTTGCCGTGACAAACTTTTTTAATTAAATATATCCATGGAAAGGGAAACTATACTGTATGGCTACCACTCCATGGATATATTTAATAAAAAAAAGTTTTTCACGGTAAGTATCGCACGATGCAAATCTCGGGAGAAACTTCAAATCATTCTCCCGATTAAACTCGAAAAAGGCTTTTTCGAGTTTAATAAATTTCATATTAGTCATTTATGCTTAATATTTCTATTTATTTATTTATAGACTTGTGTTTCAACACATTGTCAGAGTTCTTATTACCTGTCTATCTTTGTATGTAAGTCTTCCTCCCATTTAGATTGTAAGCTCTACGGGGCAGGGACCTCTAACCTCTTGTGTCAACTACAACCCAACACTTAAAGTGATGTATCCTTGTGATCTTATACTGTATTGTTTAATGCAATTTTATAATTTATAAATAAAATTATATATACATATACACAATGCAGCAGTTTCCCCCATTTAGTGCCCCATACAGTGCAGCAGTACCCTTATATAATATTCTTTTCTACACCCAACCCTCCCTTTGTCCATACTGTGCTGCCCCAACCCTCCCTTTCCCTATACATTATACATTGCTGCCTTACCCATCCCCCCACCACCACCACCTTATACTGTGCTGCCTCCCATTTCCACATATTGCGCATACAGTATATCACCCACCTTTCCCCATAGTGTTGGGACCAATGCTCACAGGAAATGATAACAGTAGATGGGGAGAGGACTGTTGTACTGCTAACCGCACTACTATAGTGCAACAGCCATCTTACAGAGAGCAGAGCTTGGTACCCATCAGGATAGCACCCCACCAGCAGCATGGATAGTGCCTGAGGTGGCTGCTCATGCCAAGGTGGTTGCCTGTGCTACCTACCCCTAAGCCTTGCCATGACATTTAGTTAAGTTAATGCTGATTTATATGAAATATTAGTTACAATGCAAAACTGGCTTATATTGATCATACAGTCATGAGTTCCAGTTGTAATATATGTTATAAGTTATTACATTTTACAGATTTAAGTCCAGCACCCTCTGTCCCTTGCAATGTCCCTTTGTTCTTATCTGTTTGGATTTTACATTGTGTTGCGCTGAACATTCTAATCAGCAAAGTTGGTGATCACCTGTGAATAGGCAGTGTTTCAATAACGGATGATAGTTTTATTGTAAACATGATTGCAATATCTATTTCAGAGGGAAATATTGCTGCTTTAAATGAAGCAATGACAAATCTGTAAGTATTAGTACCGAAAAATGAAAGGTTTTGGTGTAAGCAGATAAACAACAGCTTAGTGCTTTAAGCCATTCATAATGATCCTCATACCCCAGACACATTTTATGATGATATGACATACTCAGTATTGTCATATTTCCTATTTAGCATGGCTTTTACTTGTAACAAACAATAATAGTAAATTTACATAACACAGCAGACTTCTTTTTTTTTTTTTTTGTAAATTGCTTTTTATTTTAGATACTGCAAATTATTTCTTTACGATCAAGCATTTCGGGGATTGTGAAACAACTCCTCTAGCGGCTGCTGATGCAAACTACATCTCCCACAATTCATAAACAGCCAGGTTTAACATGTTATCCTCCAGCATGTTCAAAACAATCAAATCCCAGTGGTCAAAAGTTTGACATTTCTGACTCTTATTTATCTTAGTTATCTACATTTTACAATATTCCACATTACTGACTTGTATTTTATTCGGTAGGATGATCTATAGCTAAATGCATCATTCTGAACTGTGGCCAAATCTAAGTGCTCTCTTAGATTGTTTCCAGATCTCAGAATCTTTTGATTTACACAGTAAGAGTTGTTAAAGCTGTCACTGGGATAAAGAAAGAAGAGTTTGGTTGTTAAATGAGTTCCCAGAATCCTTAGATTTTTCTCTCCCTAAGTGTTTTCTTGGCTGTTAACACCAAAGAAGCCTATCATATATTTAATTTTTCTTGATTCTGCTGCAGCTTAAGAAAGGGCAAGGCTTGACCATGATTACCGATATGCAAATCAGCATATATGAACATACAAAGAATTGTGCAGGATAGAGTATTTTTTAAAATAAAAGTTTAAATTCCTGCTTTTTTTAATGAAGGAAAAATCATGCTGAAGGCTACTGCATTCTTGCATTTGTTTATTTAGATTGTAACGCGTATTGTTTAGTAGATTCTGTTGAAAAAAAAAGAAGTGAATTAATGTAGAGTTTTAGAAGTTTGTATATCATCACATTTTATCTAGGCATGAAGGAAAGTAGTTCCCTGCTGTGCGTTTCCTAAATTTAGCCGTTCTTTGTCTACAACTCTCTACCGGAAGGATAGGACGAACTGAAGAAGATGAAATTCAATCAATTGACTTTTAAAATATCCAGCTCTGTGCGTGATGGTATATAAAACCTTGAATAAAGCATTCTTGTTTTCACAACTACAACGTTTAAAGCCCCAATATAACTGAGTTTTCCAAGTTTTCAGTTGCAGGCTTAACCTTGGGAGAGAAAGACATATATCTGGAAATTCCTTGACCATCTTTGAAATACTTGAAAATCCAATTGTTCGGATGAATGTCTGAATGGTTAGATCAGTCATAGGGAAAGTGGCTTACAGTTTGCTGATGACTTCACATTTGCCACAATAGTGGTCATCGGTAGACTCAAATTACTACTCTGAACAATAAAGATACAGATTATATGGTTGATTTTTTTTTATCAGACTAGCAACCAGCAATCCTCCTTTAAAGACTCAAGGGTTTTTTGAACCCTATAACACACTCAGTGCTATGGAGATTAATAAGAGCTTTCCCTTCTTTCCCCTTCCACCTTTTTACAGTGTGATTTAAGGGGCATTTTATATTACACAGAAGTTCATTCCTTCATCCTGCAGAAATAGTAGATATGGACCATGGAAGAAGATCTATATTGCCTTTTCCCTGCCCCTTTGTAATGGAATAGTGGAGCTATGGATGCATTCCCTATCTTGGCTGGCACCTACCGAAGAAAAAAAAACCAAGAAGTATGCAGATGTGCCTCTCCTGCATGAACTGGACATAACTGTGGCTCGAAATTCAAAGCAAAGTCACTGAACACATTTCATACTTTCATCTGTTGCAGTTTAATTGTTTTCTAACCATAAATGCTTAATTAAAAATGGATCACCAAAGCCTTAACTGTTTTTAGAAAATTATTCACTCAAAAACCCTTCTGAAAAAAGTGTACGTTAGCAGTAGCAGATAGTGGGCTACAGAACATTGCTTGATTTCCTTCCATGCCTGTGATAACCAGTTGATCCTTGTTGGTAGGTAGCTAACAAACAATGCCTGGGTTTCTTCCCACAAACTCTGAATCCTTGATTTTTTTCAGACAGCAATAGAAGAATTTCTGGATGCCCCAAACACATGAAGAGCTAGATGAATATTTACTAATTTACTGTGAATTTATTCTTTGCTGTTGCACATCCCTCAATATAAGCATGATAAGGGGTGGGGGAGTCATGGTAACCACTGTGCTGTTTCTGATACAAAACCTTGTCATTGTTATTATATCAGTAAATCCCAAGTTGCAGTGATAAGGACTATAAAGGACTGAACTGTTAATGGCTGATACAATCAGGATATAAAGCAAGGACATTTAAGGAGAAGTGACAAAGGAAACATAGATATATAGAGATCAATGATACACAAGTCGAAAGTAGTTTTCTGTCAGCTAGATAAGGTGTTAATTTACTCCGCTGTGATAGAAGCTGTACAATACAGATGGTGACAAAGGTATCAACATATAAATGTGATTTATTTACATATCCGCCTCAAACATATGAGGAAGGAAGAGGGCCATATCATTGGTTTGTATACAAGGACAGTTCACATGAACTATTGTAACACAATCTCTTATGACTATTGACAGGAAACTTTGTAGGAAAATCCAAAATCCACCAAATGAACTAGAATTAGCGCCCCTCCTCCAACATAAAGGAAGACTACTCTTTAGTTGCTCAGAGAGTGCTACCTCCAAAGTGCCTTATAAGATTAATGGTCAAGGTGGCTTCCAAATGAAGCCAACAACAGATTGTAATCCATAGTGGTGTGTAGAATTAATGTTGTTTTTCAAGTTTCTCCTTAGTGGTGGGTTACAACTGCTGGTAAGCTGATATATTTCTATATTTACAACATGCAATGTCTATCTTTGTTTTGTGGTAGTCACACACCTTCTGTTCTTAACTGCTGCCTCATTTCCATGGCTCCATAAGTGCCTGATCTGCACCCTCATGCCTCTGCTTTTATATTTCCATCACACTTCATGCAACTGGCCCACCAACTTCATGTGCCCAAGCTGGTGACATATCCCCCTTTTAAAAGGGGACATATCAACCTGGAGTCCACTTGTGAAATCTACCTGTGATTATCATCATTTAGCCCTAGCTCCTCCTGCTTGCCGCTTTTTCCATAAATTCCACTAGTTACCCTGATAGTTAGCTAGTGCCATCCACAGCAATATGACCTCAAGGATTCTCCATTACACCATATTTTTAAAAGATGTGCTTTAGTAGGGAAGTAAGTTATTGCTTACATGACAATTAATAGGTTAACAAATACAGCAAAACAACAAAAGATAGCAGCTCTAAAAAGATAAATATAAAAATGAATATAAAGTCCAAAAAAGAAAAAAAAATTAAAAAATAGTTCAACAAACTCCAAGTGATTTAAGTGCTGCTCTCTTCCCAGAAGTAAGCCCCCCACACTTTGGAAGAAAATGGTGAATCCAAAAAAATCTAAAAAGAAAGCGCACAACAAAGTACCTGATAGTGCTTTATCAACAATCACAAATATATCACAGGGAAAGCCCAAAATACCCAAAGTGGATACAGTATATGGATATAGCGGTAAAACAATGTGCTCAGAAAAAAAGAGTACAGTTCAATTTCCATTGTGAAAAAATGGTGAAAAAAAAACTCAAAGAATCCACACTTTTGTCTGACTACAGTATATGCTCACCAGAAACAAGAAAAGCCAAGCCTTGAATAACAAAAGCAGTAGCAAATCCTTCCAAAATGCTAGACCTCTTCTGTTTGCAGCTGAATTTCTTAATGCATACTCATGAGGATAGATAACTCAGCCACATTGGTAAAAAAAGAAGAAAAAAACTTCCATAGTGTAAAAATATCTTTAATATATTAAATATAATTAACAAAGATTATACTCACAAGGAGAAGTAAAAAAAATCAAGCATTGAACAATAAACAGATGAGATGATATAACCCATCCTAATGTACAGTGCTCAAACTCTCAACGCGTTTCGCCTCATGTGCAATCAAAAGCGGTTTACTCAGGAGGCAAAATAGATGTGGCTGAGTTATCTATCCTCAAGAGTATGCATTAAGAAATCCAGCTGCAAACAGAAGAGGTCTAGTATTTTGGAAGGATTTGCTACTGCTTTTGTTATTCAAGGCTTGGCTTTTCTTGTTTCTGGTGAGCATATAGTCAGACAAAAGTGTGGATTCTTTGAGGTTTTTTTTCACCATTTTTTCACACTGAAAATTGAAGTGCACTCTTTTTTTTCTGCGCACGTTGTTTCACCGCTATATCCATTTATCCACTTGGGTATTTTGGGCTTTTCCTGTGCGCATTCTATTTAGGTGTTTTGGATTCACTTAATAAGAAAAAACAGAAAATAGTAAAATGCACACCCAGAAGGCTTTGTGGCGTTACAACCCATTTTAATGAACCACTGCTGGAAGGTGTAGCACCAGTAGTTCAGGATAAAGGGGGTTATAAACAAAAAAAGTCTTCTGTCTATACTCTATTACCATGTTAAAGCATCTAAAGGACTAGCACCCCATTCTGTTTTTTCAGTCAGGTACGCATTCAGTTTCTCTTTATACTTGGCTCTTAAAGGAGAACTAGTTAAGTCAAGGGGTGATTCTTAATGAAGGAGGGGGAAATACTCACCCATCATTTTTTTATGCTCCAGACAGGGGCTGTAGTCCTCTTCACTTCCTGTATGTTTCAGTGAATAGAGCAAGTGCAGTAGCAGTTTTACATCAGGAACCTGCTACTGCACTTGCTCTGTTCACTTTAAAATAAGCTGGAGTTCTTGTTAACCCACACCAATGAAGAAGAGCTGTTTCAGATCCCATCTTGTAATCAAGTTATTTATTGATTGTTTTAGCCTCAATCTTTTGGACCATTCACAATAGTGTATTTGAAAATGAACCAGAGCTAAAAAAAAAAAAAAACAATTATATACATACCTCATAGTAAGTTGAATCTTTGCAGTCACAGCTTGAACTGTGCTGTATTTTCACTGCACCGAGGCAGACTTCTCACTGCACCGAGGCAGACTTCTCACTGCACCGAGGCAGACTTCTCACTGCACCAAGGCAGACTTCTCACTGCACTTCCCACACAATATTCAGCCCAAAGACCTCATACATCATCACATTGATTGAGGGGAGCATTTTAATTGGTCTTGCAATGAATGTGATTATATTTGATGCCTTTTGGACCGCCGATTCAACAACTGGGCAGAGCTTCGGGCTGACTCTTGTGTGTGAAGTGCGGTGATTAGTCTGCCTCAGTACAGTGAAAATGTAGCCCAGTTCAAGCTGTGACTGCAACGATTCAGCTTCTTATGAGGTACATATTTAATATGTCTTTTTTATTTTTTTAGCTTTAGTTCTTTAAAAATATTTAGGTGCAAAACATGGTTTCCATTCATCGAAGATAAACGTCACCAAATGCATTCCTTTTTTTTCTTCTGATTATTTTTTTAAAGCAATTTTACAATTCCCTGCTATAAAAATGCCCGTGTATGGCGATCGTAATATCCATGCTTTCTAGAGCTATAAACAGCAAAATCCATTCATTTCATTACAATGTGCTATGCTACAATTTACACATCAGCTCTCAGTTAAAGCATTTAATAACTCATAGCTATGGATGTGGGCATCTGAGAGCGTGCGAGTACCAAACTGTTCATTTGTGTTTTTGTAGAAAAAAATAAAATAAAATATGCTTGAAATATATATATTTTTGGAAATTCAAGCAATTTCCTTGCCTGGTTCACAACAGAATAACAAGATGCTGAGGCGAAAGGTAGAATTAAGTAGAAAGTGAAATCTGTGGGAAGTTTAATCTGTTTCCATCTACACAAGGAATATATTGAAGTGCGACATACGGGATTCAGCAATCTGTAGCCGTTCGTAAGTGGGTCTTGCACAGAGCACCAGCTGCCCATCAGCGTCTTATAAAAGGAAAGGGATAGAATCTGAAGGAGATAAAAAAGAAAGTACATTATAGACTGTTCTCCCCCCGAAGTTAAGAAAATCCAATTTCACTTGCAGTCAAGTGTGTTCCGAGATGCCCTGAGAAAGGATGGAATATGGAGTGAGATCTCAGCAACGCACAGGAGGAAAAAAAAAATAATAGCGAACCGGAGAAAGTTTTAGCTAGTCCAGTGCCTTGGGGCAGGCATACGGTAGTTAAAAATAGTTAAAATATATACGCTAAATAAAATATACAGAAAAGCTATGGAAGCAAAAGCAGGTAAAGATTTTAAATCCCTATGAATGATAAAATATGTCTTTATACTGAATTATCAGGGTGTGTTAATATTACAAGAATTTTCTTAATTAGTCTCATGTCTTTAATGAGGCATCGCCGGGTCAAATGTATCACTTTGTACACATCGCATTTAGGGGCTTATTCATCAAAGTGAGAATTTGACTGTCAAAGTGAATTCTCTTCAGCTTTGCATTACTATGCACCAATTCCCATAGCGAAGAAACAATTGTCACCGTCCTGCCATTAGCTCCCTTATTCAGCACTTTGATCTGGTGGAAGCTATATTAGCTACTGTGGCAGACTCCCGACACTTAATGAATAGTTGAATTACCTGTGCAAGCACTCTCAAATTGACGCAAGGAGCTCCGTCATTCTGCAGCTGTCGTAAGCATCTAAACATCCACATTGCAGAGTTTGCTGAATATGGGAAGATCGGGAAGCGGTGATTAAATGTGAAATTCAGACCTTTACTTGGCTGCTTGGACTTTTATGAATATATAAATACTGGTAGAGAGTATGAATGTTATCATGCCCTGGCACATTTCCAGAAACAAGCGCAGGCAATTTCACAACAAGGGGGAACCTAGCATCGTTTTCTCATATAAACACATTCTAAATTCCATGAATAGACAGACATTAAAAATATACTTACAAAAGATGAATAGCCTTTCCCAAGCAATGCCCAGTTTAGCATCTGTGAGTGCTTTAAGGCCAGAAATTTTATTAACCACACATTAAGATTCTATGGCACCTGGCAGCATGAATTCAATCGAATTCATTTGATATTTCAGCTCCCGATATTTCATGAACCCCTGACAATACAGTGAAAAGCTTAGAATTGTGGAAGTTACATTATCATTTTTGCCTTTTTGGAATGTAGAGCTTCAATCACCCATAGGTACAAGCCACAATGCATTTTATACTATTTTGCTGTTATTATTGGCCAGGACAAACAATTTGAACTGTAAAGTCAGACAGCAGATTCTTCTTCCTTCAGTAACCAGAAAAGGTTGGAATAAAATGAACAAACACCAGCCCATCTTACTGTTGTGCCATTTGCCTGTTTGAAAAAGGAATAACTTTTTCTACTGTAATAAGCTGCATGCTAAGTGGATGGAATGTCAATACAACATTCTAGGGGCCAATTAGTTAGATCAAAAACTAGAGGAAACACATGGCTGTATTTGTATTGGGCTTTTTATATGGAAGATAATGTACCCATTTGTGTAAGTTATAACAATATCAATTGTCAGTAAGTTCAACGACTACATAAAATCACAAGGCCGCAGGCCAAGGATGTGGAACTCAGAGCTGACTTTTAATATCCTTATAAACTAAAGAATATAATACACAATGCTGTGTTATAACACACAATGCTGTTTTGCAAAACAAAATAAAATATATTTACACCTTGAACCTTGTTGTTAAAAGTGCACTGTAAGGTACTTAATCACAAGATAAAAACAGTTGCAGGCAGAAGCCCTAGCTCTCCTTTTTGACATGATATCACAGAACATTATTTGCAGCTCTTTAATAAGGTTACTAAATGTGCTTGACTTCAAATCACACAGTCCCCCGTCAATTTACTCACTGCAAGGGTACAGTGGCCGCTGGGGGCGCAGAGACAGTTAGTAGAAGTGGATTGAAGAAGACGAAGCAACAAATACGTTTCAAAATAAACTTTTATGAACAGGAAAGTGGGGTTCACTTTAAGTAAGGAATGAATACTTCTAATGCCAAGACCATCCATTTATAAGGTTATACACACATCATTTTACACAATTGTTTGCTATATAAATACTCTTCTGCTTTTTTTTAATAAGCTGCTGTTTAAACTCATTTAATTCAGGCTGTTTAAAATGATCTGCTGGAATAATGGAAGGGCTAACAACTTACATAGTAATATAGTTTACTATTTTTTTATGGTGTTTATCCTGTCTTCATGCCTGAAACTAGTGCAGGTTATTCACTTAAAGGACCAATAAGCTCCTGAGATGTAAATCCAACACTGAATATAGATATTGTTTGTGAAACACTTTCAGAAGTCTAATTAATAACATTATAAAAGTATTTTATTCTTTAACCCTTTGTCTTCGCCAGGAACATTCCCTCTCCACATTGAAAACCGAATTGAAGTCGTATCTTTCGGAGCACTAGCACTGATTCTTATCATTGATTTTATGTATATATTTTATTTTATCTTTATTTATCCATGTTTTATTTGTATCTATTTATTTTTATTTATTTGTATCTATTTATTTGTATTTATTGACCTATGTCTCAACACATTCTACAGCTCTTATTGTCC